>PVIC010003545.1:37430-68486 GCA_004025085.1 Thryonomys swinderianus | reverse complement strand
CCCTACCCACTCCCCCCTCCTCCCCCCTTTATACATGCTCTTTTATTTTCTTTCTGTATCATATTTATTCCTTTCCCTCATCACATTCCCACACCAAGTTTCCTATAGAAATATTCCACTCTATAAAAGCTGTCCTACTTTCTAGAACTCATTTGCATCTACAGGTGTTCATGCCAAAGAGAAGATCCGGGAATTGTCTTATCTGTGATCTATTGATTTCAATATTAGTATATCCTCCAGGTGTCTCCATTTGCACCTAAATGGATCGATCTTGTCATTCTTTATGGCAGAGTAATACTCCATTTTGTAAAAATCCACATCTTCTTTATCCACTCTCCAGTTGATGGACATTTGGGTTGTCTCCAAGATTGAGCTATCACGAACTGAGCTGCTATGAACAAGGGTGTACATCTGTCTTTCCAATGTGAGTTTTTAAATTCTTTTGGGTATATTCCTAGCAGGGGTATAGCTGGGTCAAATGGGACCCGTACTCCTAGTTTTCTGAGAAATCTCCACACGGATCTCCACAATGGTTGCACAAGTCTGCAATCCCACCAACAGTGGAGAAGGGTTCCTTTCTCCCACAGCCACGCCAGCATTTATCGTTGGTTGACTTTGTGATCGCGGCCATTCTTTGTGGAGTGAGATGGAATCTCAATGTTGTTTTCATTTGCATCTCTCGAATGACCAGAGATGTTGAGCATTTCTTCATATGTTTCTTGGCTGCTTTGACTTCTTAGGCCTCACCTCTTAAAGTCTTCAAACACCTCCCAGTAGTGTGAAGGTGGATGCCACACCTGTAGCATAGGCTTCTGGAGGACATACCCTACGCAAACCACAGCAGTAGTCAGCTACCAGCATTACTCTGGCAAGTATTGGTCAACACAGAATTTGAACCCCATCTCTCCACTGCCTCTATGCAGGTCCAAAGGAGAGGGTATTCAATCCAAAAGTGCTTTCTTCAAAAAAAGTTTGTTGCAGTCACATCATTAAGGAACACTTCCATCATCCTGATGTATTTAAACTGAAAAGGAATTCATACAGGCATCTAGAGCTTTGTTGCTCATAAAATGTAGGCTCCAGATTTTTCCAGAAAATCCTGAGATGAAGTAATTAACTAAAGCCTTGTTCGGAATCAGATGTGAAGCTAACTTCTGCTGATCAGAGTCTGCATATCTTGTCCCTTCAGGAAAAGAGGTTAGTCTTCTATCCTGGAAGCATTTGTGCCTGTATTTCACATCCCAACTTCGTTCTGCATAGGTCATTGTTCTTCCTGTTCAGTCGGTAGGCAGCTATAGCTTTCTCTGCCACAGATGGACATTTCAGTAATGAAATGAGAAATCACAGACAATATGTTGAATTAAAAGAAACAAAAAGAGGCAGAATTCACCTTTTTCTATGTCTGTGGCCTTGGACTGGGTGCTCGGTCTCCCTGTTCTTTGTGTTCTCACGATCTGTCCGAGGTGACACGTGCTCCACCCACATCCCAGCGCTGCTGTGAGGAGCTCTTGCGATGCTGCTATGAAGCTGCAACTGCCGCACCTTCTGGGAAACAGATGTTCAGAAGCAATGTATCATAGTCTGCAAAGCACTGCTTTGAAGTCACGTGGGCCTGGCTTCCAACTCCAGCTTTGCTATTTACTAGATGTGTGATCTTGACCAAGTTATTTTAGCACCACTCACATGTCCTGCAAAGATGGGTTATACGCCTACCTTAGATTTGCGAGCACCAAATGAGATAAGAAAAATGAAGATTTTAGTACCATATTATGGTTTAAATATAAAGTTTTTTTTGCACTCAAGACTTGATCCTCAGTGCTCAGAGTTGGGACTTTTGGAAGGTAACTGCACTACCATGAGGACTCAAACTTTGTCAATGGATTAATAAATTGGTGGATTAATAATTTGATGGTGTTTCTGAGAGAGGATGGACATGTAGGAGAGGGCCTAATAGATCTAGATTAAGTGGATGGATCCCTGCAGATGTGGTTTTGAAGGCTACATATGCTTGCTTTCTCTTTTTGCTTCTTTATAAGTTCTAGTTTCTTAGCAGCTAAAGTGTTCATTTTAAAAAGGATCTGCCATTCTATCAGGTGTTAGATTAAGTGAAATTTAATTAGTACATCATTCTCATTATAGAAAATGAAGACATATTGAAATAATCAAACATAATTCTTTACCTGGCCATTTGCATTTAAAATTTTTATTGGTATATTTTATATATACATTATGATCACATTCAATATTGAGAATTTGTACTTGTAGATAACACATCCTGATTCTCATTTTTTCCCCATTTGCTTGCCCTCCCTATAACCCCCTGTCCTTTATATACATAAGGTTTGTTCCTTCTTTTTTTACTGTCAGATTTTTTCTTTCCTCTCTCTACTTCCCCCGCCAACCTTTTCACTTTGCTTTTTGCACATTTTTTCATATTTCACAGGATTTATCATACATTTTGGTGTTCATTTACACCTTCAATTTTTCATACTAGAGAAAAGATATGGTATTTACACATCTGTGTGCTATTTATGAGTATATCCTGAAGGTACATCCATTTGAGTAAAAAATGTCTCAAATTTTTCATTCTTATGGTTGAGTAATATTCCATTTTATTTGCAGTTTAATGTATTTCTGGTGCTTTATTATTATTTGAATTAATACAAATTATATATATTTATGGTATACCACGTGATGTTTTGATGTATGCATAGACTGTGAAATTAGCAAATCAACTGTTTACACATGCATGATCTCACATATTTTTTGCACTGAGAACATTAACATTTTACCTTTAGCAATTTGAAGAATATAATATTTTGTTTTTAACTGTAGTCATTATATTTTATGATTGATTGGCTGAATCTTCCTAATTGAAATTTTGTGTCCTTTTGACCAATATCCTTCCAAACCCACCCCGCTTCTGATAATCACCATTCTGTTCTTCTAAGAGTTTATCTTATTCAGTGTCCAGAAATAAATCAAGTCATGTGGTATTTGTACATGAAATATTCCAGTCAACATAATATCCAGGTGATGCAAATGACCATATATAATGCTGCAATGATTGCAGGAGAACAAAAATTTTATCTGCGTTGGGGTTGGGCTTGCTGGATTACACTGTAGTTATATTTAAAAGAATTTTGTGTGGAAACTCCATACTGTTTTCTGTAGAGGTTATACTAATTTCTAGTTTCTTTCTTTCCTCTCATGGATAATTTTAACTAAATCATTTCTGCAGAAGATATTTCTGTGCCCCTCATAGAGGGCTGGTTGTTTGGTAAAGATATGTGGATGACACAAAGCTAGACCTTTTTCAGAATCAATCTGAGTTACTTAACATCCTTGGCTTTGAGACTTTCCAAGCCCACAACAACGGACCAAACTTTCCAAAGTATCTAGAAGCATAATGCTGACAAACGACTTGCTTAAAATGTTTGTCCAAACCTCAACTATTTAGCTAAAAAATTAAGAGACAGTTCTAGCAAATTGATTCTTGTGTTATTCTCAGTTCAGCTGAAAAGAGAATAATGTATTGCAACCGAAAATAGCAGAGGCAGCTTATTTGGATATGTTTTTCTGAGTGTCTTCCATTTGGGATTTACAGAACCCACATGAACTCTGAAATAGCTACGATTTCTTGTTTATTAAGCCCCAAATGGAAAAATAACAAATACAATAAAAACAGCATCCTAGTTGATAGATTAATATATATTAATCCTATTGTCATGGTTGAGAGATGGAAAATTATTATTGAATAAGATTCTTTCATCAAACCAAATGTTTCCGGATGCTCCAAAGTATGCATCTGGCATTGCCTCTGCCTTGCACATCTGCTTCCATCTTTGAACTCTGATATTAATCTGAAGGTTGAATGCAGCTGCACAGTTCTAAGATAATTAGTTCTTTCCATTATACATTACGACTGATAGAGCAGACCTGAAAAACATTCAGAACTTGGATTTGCATAAACTCTGGGCAGTTCGAAGACTTTTCCAAAATTCACATCAATCTTCTGGAAAAAAATTTGTGTGGCTTCCAGTCCCTTCCTGGAATCCTTTACATTTCACCTCTCTTTGAGTACTTTCCCCATAATCCATTTCTTTGCATTTTGAGACTTAATTGCTGGCAGGCCTTTATGATCCTCTCCAGAACATTTCACAAACTATAGAAATGATCCCTGAAGGTATAGCCTTCCAGAACATTTCAAAGACAACAGGCCTGAAGGAGATGACTACAGCCTTGGTAAATATCCTGATGAAGCAAGAGGCTACATTTCCTCCAGAGCTTTGAGAATTCGGAAACATCTATAGATCAGCAGCTTTACCATTATCTCCTCATAAAAGATAAAACCCATTACTCCTGAGAATATTAACAGTGCTTTGAGTCATGCATTAAGATCTTCCTAGCAGGACAGTCATCCCTAGAGAGAGAGAGAGTTCCAGGGCTTCAAGAGAAAGATTCCAGCTGTGCTTCTGTTAAGTCCAATGATTTATGTCCATGAGAGGGGAGAGGGAGCCAAGAAAGAGATGAGTCAAAATCCTAACACCCACAGGACTCTGAACCCCAGAAGAGAGATCCAGGAGCTGGACTGGGAGTAAACACAACATCTAGGTTGGAAGAAGGAGCACATCAAGAATCCTTTTCCAGTAAATGCAAGCTAGCTTGGATTTATCTGGGAATACCATTATTGGCAAAACTTGGTTTCCTGAACATGCTTAAAGGGAAATGTCAACAGTATTCTTATTAGATTTATAGTAATCGAACAGACATTTCATAGTCCAGTTGTTAATTTTCCCAGAAGACAGGGAAAATATCCTTCTTGTTAAGAGTAAATGAATGAATGGTACAATGTCTGACTGACAAGTAAAGATAAATCTGCAGGTACTCTGCTAGCAGTGCAGTCTTTTCTCATCTTCTGTATATTGTCCTCTGCTCATCCTGAAATTGCTATGGAAGGCAAGATGTTTGGCTGTGTGTAGTTTTTATTTGTTCTACTCTAGGCTCTATTTGTCTGGGCAGGTCCTTTGGCCACTGTTTCTCTTAATTTCTTGTCCTCTTCAACTTAGCGACCCCATGTTGACCTGGGTTTCTCCTGGCCTATCTTCCTCTGTCCACACTGCCAGCTGCTCTGCCCTCTTGGGGTCGGAATTTTTCAAGCATTGATCTTGAGCCTTCTTTTGTTCTTCCTCCATCCTCTTTTTAAGGCAACAGTTTCCACTTTCATGGTTCCCAGTTTCATTCCTCAAGCATGGAATAAAGCTTTTGTAACTTCAACACAATGATCTTTAAACTGGATCCCCCTCAGGCTTTCCTCTTGGTGCTAGAGTGAAAATGCCCCTGATTTATTTGGTTCTACTTCTCCTCTACCTTGGATCTAGGTGATCTTGGTCGGGCCGATGCTCTGGCATTTCTGGACCCAGCCTTGAAGAGGCTGGCAGCTCCCATGTGCTATCTCTTGGAATACTTGCCCTTTGATACAGAAAGAAAGATTTAGATGCAAGTAGACTGATTCTGTAATCAAACTCCAAAATGGATCATTGGCTTTGAAATTATGTGGAACATTGTTTTTTGGCAGGTGGAAACTGGAAGGACCTCAAGAGACAGTTAGTTGGAGATGACTTAAAGTACAACAAGGGGACTATTGGGGAGTGATGGTGGTGGAAAGTCGGCAAAACTCATCTGCAAAATATAGCACACAGAAAATGTCTCTAATGAACATGTAGATAAGGTGAAGGAGTTTTCCAAGTAAAATGCTGAAAGGGTCGTTAAGTTTAAGTATGTATGATAAAGTGTAAGAGCTAGATGAACTTTAAAAACAGGAAACAAGGTATGTTTTCAATTTAATTTTGAAGACACATAAATGAGCCTCAGACTTTCTGTGTTAAAAATAAACTGTGTCTACACAGGAATATGTTTGGGATATCTGAGAATTGTGCTACATGCTTCTAATATCAAGAATTTTGGAGGCTGATGCAGAAGGATCATGAGCTCAAGGCCCAAAGACCAGCGGGGTTACACAGTAAGTTTAAGGTCTGGATAAAGTATATAGTGAGGTCCCATCTCAAACAGACAGACAAACAACAACAATGAAATGAAAGAAAGAAAAGAATCAAGGAAAAACAAAAAAAATTAGGTTTAGAGAAACAACTAATATCAGAACTCAACTAAGAAAACACAGGCTGAGAGCAAATATCTCAAGAACATAGTTTTAAAATCTTTTGGTAAGACTTCAAAGACATTTAATTGTATATCTAGTAGAACTCATCAAAATCAAAAGGCGTGTACTTAAGAATTATAGATATTTTAACTCAAATCACAGAAATTTTATGTATTAAGAACAATGTTCCATAACAGCCTTACCAGCCACCCAAGGCATAGAGAGGAGTCTCTCTTGGGAAGAAATTTGGATTTAACTTCTGCATTACAGCACTGATTACTAACTGATAAATAAAAAGCCCATAAAGGTCTTTAAGAAATTGTATCAACTGGAAACAAAAGAAAGAGTACAAAATAATGAGAAGTATTAGATACCCCAAATGTGCACAGGAAAGGGAGCTGGCTGAGAAAGTTCATCTTGACTGCAGAGTGAGTTATTAATACAGAAGAGGAAGGATGATAGAACTAAGAATCCAGAGAGCAGAGCCATAGCTCTGTAGACTGACTTGCAGGGAGTAGGAATTTCCCTAATTAAGAAACTGGCAACATGTGCTGGTGTGAGTTGTAAACTTGCCGAGGGCCAGGAATAGCTTTGTGACTGAAGTGTTCCTTTTGCATAGGACTCCTATAGTGACTCTGTGCTCATTCCACTGCCATGTGGCAGGATCCATACCTGAACCTGATTTCAGTGCCCATAGACTGCAACTTCAGGTCAGTGCCACAGTGGAATGAGACTTTTAGGATCCCTGAGAAGGAAGGGGAACATTTTTCTCATGAAAGCTTTATATTAACTCATTTGTGACCTGACAAATGGTATATAGGACATCCACAAATTCTTTGACTATTCATCCATTGCATCTGAATAGGCTTAACCATTGCAATATGGAAGAAGTAATCTTGTGTTAATAGTATGTTCAGATTTTAAGGGACTACAAGTGTTCCCTTCTTAATCCCTGGAACACTGTTTCTCAACCTGGTTGTCATTTTGTAAGGCCACAGGGAAAGGGCCACATGCAAATAAATTAAAGTCTCTGGCTAGCAAACAGATTTCTCAAGGTAATGGCTAGAACCAAAATGCCCGCCAAGGGTAGGAGCCATTTTAGAAGTACATGGGGGTCGCCTAGTTCATGCCACATAGCTGCTTTATATTGAATTAATTTTTTAGGTTTTTTTTTTTTCTTTTTGAGACAGGGTCTCACTTTGTAGTTCAGGCTGGCCCTGAACCCACTATGTAGCCCAGGCTAGCCTTGAACTCAAAGCAATCCTCCTGCCTCTGCCTCCCGAGTGCTGGGATTACAGGCATGAACCACCATGTCTGGCATTAATGTTTTAGGTTTTAATGTACTCTTTACCTTTATAATTTAAAGTTTGGGATTCTGTCCAATGAATCCCTTAAAATTATCCTTACTCTCATTTAAAATTCTTTTCTATATTTAAGTCTACAACTCATGGGACTTATGTTTTGTGCTAGGTATGAGGTAGGACCACTTATATACTTTTGTGTATTAAAAATCAGTGGTGCCGGGGCGGAGGGTTAGCTCAGTGGTTCCGGCGCCTGCCTCGCAAGTGCAAGGACCTGAGTTTGATCCCCGGTAACCACATATAATGCTGGGCGTGGAGACACGCCCACTAGCAATCAACACCGCATACCACAATGCCGGGCGTGGTGGCTCACGCCTGTAATCCCAGCACTCGGGAGGTAGAGACAGGAGGATTGCTGAGTTCGCGGCGGCTTGCCTGGGCACCATAGTGAGCTCAGGGCCAGCCTGAACTACAAAGCGAGACCCTGTCTCCAAAAAGCAAAACAAAACAAAACAAAACAAAACAAAAATCAGTGGTGCCAGCACTACACACTGAGACCACACTTTCCCCACAGATTTCTTAAATTTTACTCTCATACTTTCTGCTAACACTCACACAGAGCTTATGCTATTTGGGAGCTGATATATTTCATTGATCTAGCATCTATAATCATTTTGCCAAAACCACACTTTCACAATTACTATAGCTTCATGACTTTGATATATGGTAGGGAAAAACCATTCTTCATTGTCCTGTTTGGAAGAATTAGTTATGTTTGGACCTTTATTCTGTCTTCTAAATTTTAAAAGCATTTTGCTAGATCAGGTCAGTATTTGAATTGGACTTGTATTGAATTCAAGATCAACAGATATAAATTATGAACTCATATTTATTAGATTGATATTCCGATAATCACAATAGCTAGGAGAATACAGTGGAAAGGGAATAGTCATAAGAATAAAAAAACTAGAGATATGTAGAAATCAGCAAAATGGTTGCAAATCTTTAGTGAAAAATTATATAAAGTGAAAAATTATATAATATATGAAAACACAAAGATGGCTGGCACAAATGGTGAGATGTAGTATATGAGAAAATGGGAAAATTTGACATGCTAATGAATAGCATGAACCTAGATCAACTCTATCAAGGTTTTAAAAATTCCTTAAAATTTTTAACTTGTCTAAATAAAGGATAAAATAATTTTTGTTCTCAATGTAGTGTTAGAATTTTGCATTTGGTTTTCAACTTTTCCTCCTTATTTACTAGTCTCACTAGAATCTCATGCCTTTCAGCATTTTTTTTCCTTCTACAATGATTAGTAAATCATCCTCTCCTCTTGCTTCTCCCTGATCTGAGTCTTTGTATTCCTCATGTGGTAAGATCTTCATCTTTGGTTTTCCTTGGGATTGTACACATTTCATCATTTCAATGTTTTTTTCTGTGGTGGTGGTCGCACAGTTCCAGTGCTGAGAATGCATGTTCACACCTCTGTCCCTATGAGAGTGAATGAGCCCTGTACCCCAGTCAGATTCATCGCTGTGCTTCAGAACCTATTCCACTCATGTCTTCAGTAATGGAATTGCTGTCCATGGGCACTTTTCATACAAAGGGGAGGTTAGAAAGATACAGCAGCATATTACACCTAAAAAAATTGTTTCTGGATACTGTAAGGATTTTTTTTGCCACTACAAGTTTCACATTATTCTTATTTGGCATTGTGACTTTCAGCCAACAAAACAAAGCAAAAACTTAAGCAAATATTAACAAAACTCATTGATGTCTTAATAAGTACACAGAATGTACATGTTCCCAATAAGGTTACAAATTGTGTGTGAGTAACATTCAAAGAGCAAATGGTGAGATATACTGGAAAAGGGAAAATGATATGCTAATGAATATCATGAATTGAGATCAATGCTATTGTGTTTTCTTTTTAATTCCTTAACAAAATTTGAACTAACAAGTACTTCATGTTGTATATTAGATGAAGTCTGTCACAAATATAACATGTTTGAGGATCTCACACATATGAAAGTATAAATATAGTTATGCAAGTTTGAAAAGCAAAATAAAAAGAACACATCTGTATAAATACCAAATGCTTCCTGCCTATCTTCAGTGCTGGCAATCTGCCCAGATCTTGTTTCATTACCATGACATACAAGGCAGACAGTTGTCAACAAATGACCTCATTATTTGTTTTTCCATTCATTTTTTTGTGTGTTTCCTGTCTTCCTGTTGCAGCCTCAAAGTGGTTCTGTCCCTTAGCAGAAAGTGGACTGTGGGTCCTTGGACTGGCATGATGGCAGGTCCAGGCTGGAGATCTGTGTGCCTTGGAGCTGGAGTGATTAAGATGTAGGTGAAACCAACATCTCTGCTCAGAAGCAAAATAAGTAGAAAAGGCTAACTGCACAAGGTGCTATGCACAAGGACAATTCAGAAAAATTCTTTATCTTTCAGACTTTCTCAACAATGTCATTTAACTTATTTCTAATTCAGAAGGCTGAACATAATCCAGGCCTGCATTCATCCTCTTAGCTTTATTTCCTGCTCATTGTTGACAGCCATCCACTCTCTGGTCTGTATAATTGGAGACAATTAACCAGGAAACTGGAAACTGTGTTAATTGAAAGAGTCACATTAGATCGTACAATGGTTGCATGGGCAAATAACCTCCTTTAACTTTGGCTTCCTCATCTATAAAGTAAAAAATATTGGACTTGAGGCAACGTAGTAACCACTAAATGAGTGTCTTTAATGCTCAACACACTAACTGGAGTACAAGGAGTGTTTGAGATACAGTAGCTCAGAAAGACAGACCAAGCCCAGTGGACCAAACTGCCTACATAAGCAGCTGCCGTCCCGCATCTACAGATTTCATCCTTGTTGCAGTCCTGAGTCATCCTTCAAGTCCCCAGTGCTTTTCTGCTCCATGCTGGGCTCCTAAGGCAGGAGAGAAGGGCATGGAAAAGTGTGGGGGAAATTGGGTGCGACCTGTCAACTGCAGAGACTTGTTAACCATGAAGACATGGGTTCAGAACAGCAGCTTCTGAGCCCTGTCCCTACTGCCAGTCATGGAATGCTCTCTTCAATTCTCTTGGCATGAGAGTTTCACAAGGTCAAAGGAAGCCCTGCACCTGACATCCATTTTCCGGCATGAGATCAGGCCAAGCCCCTCATGAGTTACCAGTCTTGTGGAATGATGCCAACAGGGTTTTTTTTTTGAGATAGGGTCTCGCTTTGTAGTTCAGGCTGGCCCTGAGCTCACTACGTAGCCCAGGCAGGCCTCAGACTCAGCAATCCTCCTGCCTCTGCCTCCCAAGTGCTGGGATTACAAGCATGAGCCACCATGCCCAGCGCCAACAGGGTTTTTGATGGGATGGCTTAGATCTGAAACCAGAAAGAGAATATATAAAAAAGAGTAGCCACTAAGTTCACGGCTGCTCCTGGAAGGCTTCTTCAGCCCGCCTTCCCCTGCAGGGCATACGTTTCCGACCTTCCCTGGCCCACGCTCACTCTGCAGAGCACTTCTCTGTGGAGCACATTCTGTTCTCAAGCACTTCTTTGGCAATTCTTTATTTTTTTCCGTCTTTTTCTGCCTTAAATCAATATTTTACTTTCAGTGGTCATTCCATCCATTTCTTTGAACAGGATGGTAAGAGCCTAGAAAAAACAAACTAGTCACCTAGAAACCTTGGTAATACTCAGATCATGTAGTCATCTTGTCTCTAACAAACTATTGGTTTTTCTTGTTTCCTCTCAGCCTCTGGACTCCTGACTCCCCATTGCTTAGCTGACCACCTAGAATTCTGCCCTATGTTCTGAGGTGCACATACTGGAAATCTGTGTGAATACAGCTCAATCCTGCCAAAGTAGAAATCCATGGAACAGCATTAACTGGGTCATGTGATTGTAAGAATGCAGGTATCTTCACAGTTTCTGAAAAGATGAAAAAAATCTCCCCGCATGACAAGTCTCTTGGCTACTTGGAGTAACTCGTGAGAACTTGAGATAGTCTAACAACGTCCCACTGTTTTCTGACAGATTTGATGCCAGATGAATTTAAGAGTCTAAAAGCCAACTGGACAAAATGAAGGAATTTACTTCTGATGAAAACATAAGTGTATCAGTTACACTGTTCATAGGTCATGCTGGTCAATATAAATTCATCAAGATAACTTTTGGGGAAAAAGCAACCTTCCTTGAACCCATAGGCTTCCCTTCCAAATTCTGCCATTTCTTTTGAACCCTTCCTAGCTAAACACCAGGACAGAGTCTCTACATTCTACCCTCTGCCTTGGTTCTCATCCTCTCAAAAATCAGGCCTATTTCCCATTTATATCAAACTTGCTCTTGGTCTCTAGTGATCTCCATGTTGCCAAATATAAAGAGTGATGCATCCTTGTTTTTGTCACACTCGTTCACTCCCTCCTTCCTTCAAAACATCTGCTTCTTTCTCTCTCAGATTTCTTCTCACTCTTCTCCTGCCTTCTTCTCCTCTCCACACCCCCTAGCCCTCAGCCATATGGGGCTCTATGTGTAATACTGCTGTGATGACCTCAGCTGGAATCACCTCTGAGTACTGTCTGTGTGCTGGTGATGCCCCTTAAAATTTCCAGCATAGCATTCTTTCTTGTACTTGAAAGAGTCTACTCATAAGTACAAGTCCTCTTCTTGTAGCCTTTGGCTTATCTCAAACTTCTTTGTGTCTGTTACACATCAAAGAAATTTAAACATGGCTAATGCCAAAGCTAAACTTCTCTATCTCTACCTTTTCAACATGGTGTTCTTCACCTTTCTCATCTATGTGGAAGACAGTTTGATTATTCCAATTATTCAAGTCAGCAACCTTGGAGAGATTCTTAATGCCTCCTATCTTAACCTCTAATCTATCAGCTAATGCTATAGAATCTATCATCAAACAAACCCAGAATCAGACTTCTAATTCACTGTGGTCAGTGCCATCAAAATCCCTTCCTTTAATGCAATTTCCATTTCTGCTCTTGCCTTTCCTTTGCTACTCTCACAGTAGACAAGGCAATATTTCTAATAGAAACACTGAATAAGTTCAGTTATCCCTTCAAAACCCTATAGTGACTTTGCATGGCCCCAGTTTGAAGCCAGAGTACTTGTTATGGCCTAATGTCTGTCCTTTGTCAGCACTTGTTTCCTTTCTGAATTCACTGTCATGTACTATACTTTCACTCCCACCATTTGTCACAATGACTTCTTTGTTGTACATCAAACAAGCTAAGCATATTGTGACCTCAGAGATTGCTGTACTTCCTTTTTGATCTCTTTGGAATGTTCCTTTCCAGAACATTAACATGGTTTCCTCCCTCATCTATTTAAATTTCTACTAAAGTATTACTCTATCAATAAAACCTTTACTTATCATGCAAATTTAAATAGCAAGCAGCCCACTCTCAGTGCTTATATTAATTTTGCCTGTTTTGTTTTATTTTATATCACGTTTTTAACGATAGTGTATCTTTTCTTCCTCCATTTGTTGTTTAGAATGGAATTTCCATGAGAACAAGGACTTCAGCTTCCTTCAACATTGTGTCCTCAGTCCTCAGAAGAGTTTCTAATTTGTAGTAGCTTTCTACAACAAATGCTTGTTGGATAAATGAATAAACAAATGAGAAATGAAAATAGACTTAGGGATGACGTGGAAAAGGTCATTAGGTTAAGTCATCAGTCTTTTGAGAATAATTGTTGTCAGAAAAGAGATTGTATCTTTGGTTAATGAGAACGTGCCAGGAAATTAAACAGAAAATGGAACATGCTGTGGTAAATTATATATAAAACAGAAAAAGTAGGTAATTGTGACCATCTTTCTCTTCTAGATTGGAAATGGACAGGGAAGTGGGTGGGAGGCAACCTGCCCAAGGTTCACATCCTGAATTAAAAGCTGAACAGGGGAGAGAACAGCAGAATCGGTAGTCTTTGCCATTTATCATCTTTTATCACTATCATCAACAATGAATCACTTCTTGCCCTCTTTTTATCTGACCCAGAAGTGAAAAAATTATAATGCATGACTTACGAACTGAAGGAACTTTTAATCTAATGATAGAAGTATGGCCCGACAATCAATGTTTTATGACTCTCATATTACTATAACAGAATGACAGAGACTGGCTAGTCTACAAAGCACTGGAATTTAATTCTATCATTTCTAGAGGCAAGAAAGCCATAAAGATACCAGTTTTTGGTGAGAGCTGGTTTCTGCTGGCAAGAGGGGTCTTAGATGCCAGATCCTATGGAGAGGAAGAACCTGTGTCCTCACATGGCAGAAGATGGAAGGGTAAAAGGAAAACATCTATTCTCCTTCAAGCCATTTATAAAGTAGTGAAGTCCATACATGAGGACAGGGTCCCATAGTTTAATCCCCTACAAAGTCTACAACTTCTCAATACTGTTTCACCAGGGCTTAAGTTTCAGCATGAATTTTCAAAGGGACAAAAGTACCTAGCAGGCCTTCCTTGTTACCATCCCCAAATTCATGTCTGTCTCACATATGTGAGCTCTGCTTCTGTAGATCCACAAATCTTCACCTGGCCCGACATCAGCTCAAGAGTCTACAATCCATCATCTCATCTAAATCAGCTATGGGTAAGGTTCAAGGAATATTTCATCAAGCAACTCCCAAGCCTCTTGTCTGTGGAAACAGTGTCACAGAAATACTTAGGAGAGCTCCGCCATTCCCAGCCAATTGGGTTTCCTTTTCACTGTAAGGAGAACAGATTCCATCCATACTGAGGAACTGAGAATAAATTACACCTTACCGGCCACATAGATATCCTTAATCCCATTAAGTGAACATCCCCAATCACCATCATGACAATATTCTAGAAACATAACTTAGCATTTTTCCTCCTGTGGCTTTTGTAGCTCTGTACTCTGGACGGTAATGGAAGGAGATTTACAGCCATAGTAGTCAATGTCTTCTGTAATGTTTCTTACAGCACTTAGCACATCAGGTTCTTAGTAACTCTGTTCAATAAAGCCTGACTAAAACAAGAAGACAAGCCTGACAAACGTTTATACCTGACAATATAAAGAGAAGAGAGAGCTTCTTTTAATCCTACTGATTTTGTGTTAGAAGTTGAATGCCTCTTGAAGACACAACTTGTGCTTACTTTTAGCTTGGGTGTTTATCATGAGAAAATAACTGGCAGCATATGTGGTGGAACCCACAACAACAACTGGATCCGTGGAAGGAAAATCAATAGCCTGTCAGCGAGTCAGACGTGAGTTTGAAGATGGTGGCAAGGAGGACATGTTACAGTATTTTTGTCCTGTCCAAAATTCATGTTGAAACTTAATTACTGCATTTCAAATGTACTAAAGTTAATTCAACCTCTCCCTTTCTTGGGACTTCGACCATATTCGGGAACACACAGGTCAGGCTGTACAAGGTGATTCTCAGATGAACTCATCTGTGGGGCAGGTGGCCACCAAATGTCCTGAGACAATAACTCATCCTCTCCAAGGAGAGCTGGGAGCAAGATCTGGAGGCAACATAAGTGACAACCATCAGATGTTGATGTAGGAAGCCTGTTTCTCCATTTGTCCTCAGACATCTGCAGTCCCAAGTGGCAGATGCAGTGTGACAGTCACATGGCAGCCTGGCAGGCCTGCAGCTGCCTAAGATGTATATGGCTTATCACAGACTCACGTCACAAACACACACACACACACACACACACACACACACACACACAAAATAGTTTAAGAAAAGGCAGTCCTGAAAATAAAATGCTCCAGAATGACATCAATTCAATTAGAAGCTTTTAAAACAGGAAGGGAAATGAATGAAATATGGTCAGCCAAACAAGGAAAGAAAGTGCTTTTCAGCTGATGAATTGAGCGATTGTGCTTCTTCATGCTATTACACTGGCAAGAGTAAAGCTCTTAATGAGTAATTTTAAGTATCCTTGAAGTGAATATACCCAAAGGAAAAGACTTCAAAATATATTATCTTCAGAAGAAGCAATTGGGTCTGAGTGGTTTCTTTCAAAATCATTTGCAAGTTAACTACTTGATTGGTGTATGAACACACACACACACACACACACATAAGCAAAAACATGCATATTATGTACAGTCCCTGATGCTTCAAAGATCAGACATATACTAGGTTATTTCAGATGATGGGGATTTAAGAAGGCTACTTAGTTTCAAAAGGGAACAAGATATCTCTCTCTATGGAAATGACTCTGGCAGGGTCCAAGATTAAAAGTCCTTGACCCCATCCTTTCTAGTCATTCAGTGACATCAAATCCCTTCAAACTGTCATGATTTCTTAACCAATCTCAGTAGTTCTGGTATTTTTATGCTCTGATCCATCTTGTATAATTCCATTACATTATTTCTAATGTGATCTTGATTATTGTCTCAAAAATTTTCTGAGAGCCTACAATGTGTGGCTGTTCATTTTGTCACTGAAAATACAATAAAGAGCCTGATGAACCTTTTATAAAACAAAACTGCAATGAAATATACTATAATTCTAGTTAGGTAGATATTGTGAAATGTTTGCATGTACATTAAGCAGATTCCTATTAAAACTTTTCAAGAATCCTATGAAGTAAATATTATTCCCAGACTAAAATAAAGCATTATTATAATGGGAAATATTTTACAGTACAGAGTAGCAAACAAAACCTCAAAGAATTTTGGTTACATAGCAACTATGTTGCAAAACTGGAATGTGAATCTGTAACAGTGTTACAGGTTATCATAACCTTTCATAAAGTGCTCCTCTATTTTTATAGAAAGTTCCTGAGATTATTTAGTCCAAGGAGAACCAGAATTCCAGGCTCCCCCTGCAGATTATATGGGATATTATTTCCATCACCAATGTGGGAACTCAGCCACATATTTTCATGTCAGGTGGAGAAGGGCTTATTTTCCTTTCTATGAACCCCTAAGCTGTATCTGTACATTTGTGAGGAGAGGGAAGGTTTTGGGCTATTGCATCAGACTTTGGAGACTAGAACGGTAATCCCAGAATCCAAGCCGCTCACCCATTTAAATTAATTATGGGCCTCTTGCTGAAATCTGAAAGAAAAGGGGTAGACTTTTATTTCTCTGTACAGGGTATACAACAGAATTGTGAAAATTTTTAAATCATACCATTTTATATATAAGACACATAGCATACACTTTCTCCCTCAGGTTAGAAGCCAAAAGCATTTCCACTTTTTCTCCCTCCAAATGCTGAGTTGATGCAGAGCACTACTTCCAGTGAGCATACAGAAACTTCAGACGAAATATAAACCACAGCACTTAAAACCTAAGCCAAGCAGAGTGGAAGGCAAATCCCTAGGTGCTGGGTGCAGAGGGAGGACCTGAGGGCAGAGCAGTGAAACAGAACAGATACAGCAATGGAGGGTGTCGGCGCCGGTCAGGACAGCAGTGTGAAATCAAGCTGTCCCAAGGCAGACTGGGGAGGAGATGTTATCGCCCTGGATATAAAGCCTGGGATTAGTGCTGGGGTTAACCATGCGAAATCTAGGGAGCGGTGGTCCACACGAGCAGAGAGGGAGATGCTTGTGATCTATCAGAGGAAGCAAACTAGAGAATGGTATCTACCTCCACTTCCATTTCTCTTTGTTCGGGCTCTGAAGATTTTGAGGAAGGTGCATGGTCTCCTATAAGAAACCGAAATCTAATGCTTTTCCCACATGCAATTGAAGGAAGCCAGCGAAAGTGGAAACTATGTTCTCTGATTCCACATATATAAAATTCTTGGAAGGGGCCAGGGATTTAGCTCAGTAATTCTGGCACCTACCTTGCAAGCACAGGGTCCCAAGTTTGACCCACAGAATCAAATAATTAGTTAATTAATTAAAACTCTTAGAAATATAAACTTAAGTATAGGAGATCATTGGTTGTTAAGAATTAGAGGAGAGATTATTTCATAGCACCAGAACATCACATTTTGCACATTGAACAAGAAATTTATTATATATTAATGATAAAAATGTTAAAATTAGGAGAAAGTTTATTAGAGTAATGTTTATGTCCTCTGATATATATGTTATAGTAGGAAAATATATTAAAATCTATCAATTAATTTTTAACTCAGAAAGTAAGAAAAACAATGTTTTTCTGAAGAAATATGAAAATAATAAAATGAAAATTTGATAAAATATAAAGAAACAAATGAGCAATACATCACTTTTTTTTTGAGCCAGGATCTCACTTTGTAGTTCAGGCTGGCCCTGAGCTCACTAGCCTGGCAAGCTTCCAACTCAGCAATCTTCCTGCCTCTGCCTCCTGAGTGCTGGGATTACAGGTGTGAGCCACCATGCCCGGCTACATCACATTTTTGGAAAATGTGATGTGAAAAATAGTTGCAGGGCAGATAGATATGAATAATAAAAAATGACAGAAGAAAGAAATAGTGAAGATAGTATAAAATAATAAACTTATAAGATGTTTTTGTGACTAATTTTATGCCAATAGATTTTAAAACTTGTATAAAGTGACTTTCTCAGAAAATATTAATTTATTAAAATTTTAGATTCCAAGAAGAAACTAAAAACTCAAATAAGTTCATAACCATTTGTAAAAACTTGAGCATCCAAAACATACTAACAAAATATGGTCAGACCCAAATGGCATTACAGAAAAATTTACTCAAGAAGAAACTATTTTAATACACTATAAAATGTAAGACCATTTCAAAACTTACTATGATAAATTATTTTACTTGTCTTTGTTGTTATTATTTTCTTTTTCCTGTCTTATTTGTGGTGCTGGGAATCAAATCCAAGGACACTGTGCCCCTAAATTTAATCCTCATCCCTTTTAATTTTTTTTTTTTTTGAGACAGGGTCTCGCTTTGTAGTTCGGGCTGGCTCTGAGCTCACCATGTAGCCCAGGCAAGCTTCAAACTCAGCAATCCTGTCTCTGCCTCCCAAGTGCTGGAATTACAGGCGTGAGCCACCATGCCCGTCATCCCTTTTAATTTTGAGACAGGGTGATTCTGAGTTTCCTAGCTGGCCTTGAATTTGCAGTCGTTCTGCCTCAGCCTCAAGGAACTGGATTATAGACATATGTTACTATGTCTGGTGCTGTAATGGCTTTTAATATTAAAACTTGACCAAATAGGGCACATGAAAGAAAACTAATAGTGTAATGGGATATAAGTAGAGATATAAATATATCAAATCACTAATTGCATCCAGTTGTCTAAAAATGCATTGCAGACATATAGATTTCATGTAAGGAGTACTGTAATGCTTCATTAACAGAAGCATTTTAATTCCAATAAGCCTACAAGATGAAAAATCAAGGTAAAAATCAGGGGAATAGAACTGTCCAAGTGGATACTCATTTACGTGGTGAAAATAACAATGTCTCAGGAGATGAAATATTTGCAAGGATATGAATACATGGTGATTTTAATATACTGATGGGGGCCAGTGTGTATGGGAAGGGGAGAGTTACAAAAAATTGGGAGGATGATTTTGCATTAAGCAGTGATTTCATACATTTTGCTCAGTAATTTCATTTCTATTTCTACTTCTGTGTCTTTTTTCCAATGACCCTTTGTGTCAATCAGCTTTCTGTTACTATAACCTGAAATAAATGAAAACAGAAAAAGTAAAAGCTTACTTTGACTCACAGGACTTGATCACTTAGCCCCTTTGCTTGTGGGTCTGGTGATGCAGGGTAGCATGTCTTGGCCAACAGTATATGGTGGACAATTACTGTTGAAGTCATGGTGACCACAAAGAAGAGAGAAAGAGATAGAGACACACAGCTAGAGGAGAGACTGAAACTTACAGTTGCTTTAGAAGACAAGTCCTCAGATATCTAAAACCTCTTACCTGCATCCACTTCTTAAAGGTTTCCACCACCTCCCAGTAGTACAAACCTGAGAACCAAACTTGATATGTAGTGGGCATTTCAGATCCAGCCTGTCATACCATCCTTTACTATGTGTAAGAGATGCAACCAAGTATTTCTCTATATAACTTAATACTTTTCTATCCCTGTTTATTGAAGTGGGCTACCAATTAACATTTTAATGGGTGAAGTTGATGTGATTCTTGATATAGCTTATATCTAAATGTCCTCCCAAAGCCTCATGTGTTCAGAAGTGAGACTTTTTTTGTGGTGGTTGGATATAGGGTGTGTGCATGTGCATTAGTGGCATGTTAATTGGGTTAGTCTCCTGGTTAGATTAGTGTTGCTCAGAATGTGAGTGATGGGAAGTCACACCATTGGTGTGGGGGGCACCAACCAATAGGCTTGTAGCCTGGATGGTATTTAAAGGAAAAGATGGAAGACAGGTGTAAGACTTCCTTCCCACCCTGCCATGGACTGTTTCTCCTCTGCCTCACAATTCTACCACACCATCCTACCTTGTACCCAGATGACTATGGACTGAAACTTCTACCAACCATGAGCTAAAATAAACCTTTTCTCCTTTAATTTGGGGTGTCTGGTTTTTTTGTCCCAGCAACAAGAAAGTAACTGACACAATTATCTATAAGCATTCCAAGAAAAGCATTTGAAAGATTCAACATCAGTATATAATTAAAAATAAAACAAAGAAGAAAGCATATCTAGCCAAATAGGAATAAAAAAGGAAAAGGAAACTTTTTCATTTGTTAAAGGTTATTTGCCAAAAGTCTGTAGTACACATTATATTTAATAATGAAATATTTGAAGTTCTTTAAAGCTAAGCCAAAACTAAGACAAGGATGTTTGCTATCACCATTTCTATTATTTTTTTTCTAACTTAGCAGGTACAATAAATCAAGTTCAGGGAAACAGGAAGAAAGAGGAGGGATGTTGAATACCAGACAATTTTTATTTTATTAAAAATAGAGTTAGCATGGAAATATCAAAAGTTCCACTTTTACTCTAGCAGAAAATATTTAATAAACAAAAGTGAAAATAGTCCCCAGTACAAAGGAATAAATGTAACAAAGAAGTACTATAACTCGATAAAAAACATTCATGGTAAAAATATTCAATGGTGAAAGGTGTCTATTGTTCACAATGTTAAAAATAACATTTCAATCACTGCCCAATTGGTTTTTAATTTCAGGACTATAAGTAATTCATTCTAAAATTAATACAAAAGTTTAAAAGAGTAGAGAATGTACAAGATATTTCAAAGAAGAGTAGGGTCAGAGGACTTGACCTACAGAAAATTAAGATATTGGAATCCAGGATAATTAAAAGATTGAATTGAAAATAATTAAAAGATTAAAAATTGAGTGAAAACTGGGTCATCAAATATTTGGGAAATTTGTTATGATAGGTTTACTGTTACAAATCAACAGGAATATGATAGGCTATTCACAAAATGATTCTGATAGAACACATTATTCATACTTACATATTTTTCACAATAGTGTAAAAACTAAAGTTTAAAAATTAAAATTAGGAAAAAATTTAAAATTTATTGTTAATTTACAAAAGATCCTAAACACACAGACAATAGGAGAAAAAATTAGAAAAATTCAATGCCTAAATAATTGTCCATATCTACATAGCCAAAAGACATTAACAAAATTTAAACTGAGGAATAAAATTTGCAATACCAATAACCAAGTCTGACATAATGATGTAGGTATGGAGCACAGATTAGGCCTGTGCTCAGCTGGTATAGTAAAAAGATGCTACTAAGTTGGAGTTGAGCTTTAAGGGACATCTGACTTGGAGCAAGGTGGTGTTGTGGGACTAGTTCTAGCCACTGAGTTGTAAATGGAAGTCAGATGTGTAACTGCAAGGTTGAGATGGTTTGAATTGAGCAGGCCTGTCCTTATCTTTCTCTGGCCATTTACTTGAATGGAGTGCTCCAAGGCCAGCTAACAAAATGGGAAATATACAATGGCTTTTCCTGATACTAAGACATTTGATCTCTTTCTGTTTTTCCCATTAAATTATTTTACATATGCTTTGACAATTTTGACTATCTAAAAAAAAAACTTGTTAAGGAAAATAGCCCAATAGAAAATCTGCACAGTCTATGAATTAAAATGTAGTAGTAGAAAAAAGTTTTAAAGACAATAAACATGCTTAACCTCACTATAATTAGGATATTGAGAATTTCTGTGAGAATATACAATTTTGAAGCCCTCTGGCTGAGAAAGTTTAAAAATCTGTAACACCAAATGAGGATCAGGATGTGGGGAATTGGGAATTCTTTACACAGGGCTGGAGAAAATGTTAACATTATTAAACTACAATATTGTCAAGACCAAATTAGAAAAAACTGAATAATACTGAAAAGGATTATGACCCTAGGGCCCAACCATACCATTTTTGATATATACCTCAGAGAAGACCTCATGTAGAGCACAAGAGGCATTTGCAGAAGAGGCAACTTAAAATGAGAAAGATTAGAAAAGAGCAAGAGTACAAATAAACATATTGTAGTTTATCACATAACAAAATATTGGTCATCAAATAAATGAATTAGTTAAATGGAAGCATAATAGTGCAGATTAATATTAAAACTTAATATTTGGGCACAACAAAATATATTAAAAACACTATGTTTTGATATAACTTATTAATGTACACTATTAAAATTTAAAAATACCAACAGAATAATAAATACAAATTCAGAGTAACAATGACTTCCTCTGCAGAAACCTGGGAATGAGGACTTTTCAGGAATATGCAAAGAGGTTTACAATAGCTAGCAGTGTTTTGTTTCTTAAAATAACCTGATAGAAGTATGGTAATAATTTCAGGATCTTTAATATAAGATATTTGAGTCTAAGTTTTCTCGGTTAGCTTCTACCTCTACTTGCCTATGTGTCTGAGATATTTACAATTATTTTTAAGTTGCAAAAAATTATGAACCACAAAATCTGAGATATAGTTATAGTGTAAGTAAAAATGTGGAAAATATATGAAAATCAGTTAGTTTCCCTGATTTTCTTTTTAAATTAGGAAGACTCCATAATGAAGTCAGTCTAACTTCTTCTCTGAAAGACAGTCATTTCTAAAAATTTTAGGTGAAAAAAATTCTGAATTACATACATTAAAGGCTTTAAACTGATTTGGATTACAGGATGACTTGTTGGATAATTAAACTTTATTAATGCTGACTTTATCTTATTAATGCTGACTTTATCTTACCCCACCAATCCTACTTAAGTGGCAGAAATTATTTTTCTTTAGCTAATTCAACAGCTTCCTTGGGGACTATTTGTTTTATATGGAAAGACCATGACCCTTTAAAATAGGTTCCCGAGGAGAAAAATGAAAACCAGAGAAGGGCACCAGATCCTGAAATGAGAATACCATGCAGGGGGGTGTGTAAGCGGTATATCTTGGGACAATCCTTGAAGGGTGGGAGAAACCAGATTGCTCAAAAAATGCGTGTTTTGACATTGCTCAAAAATTGTCAATAATTGCTCAAAACACTCACACATAAAGTATTACATGTGAGTCCTTGGAAAAGGGGCCTCACTATCCCAGAAGTGAATGGGATATTGGAAGACTTCCTGTTGTTCCAAACACAGCAAACAACAGGGCCATTCCCCCCTTCATTCTTGCCGATCTGGGGGAAGCCCTGCTCAGGGAGGCAGCTTCTGTCCAATGATGGCAATTCTGGAAAAGTGACTGAGCTCAGAAATGTCTGCAGCCAGTCCTCCTAGCCTGACTACTGCGAAACCCCACAACATTGCTATTTCTTTTTAAGTCCTTGAACAGTTGCAAAATAGCTGAGTAGTTGGTCTTGCTATAAAGCAGGGATACAGGGAACCTTGCATATTGCTTTAAGACAACTGATGGGAATAACTCAGGACAGAGCAGAACGACCTTGCTTTCTACCTGCTGAGTCACCACTTACAAACCATGTCATGGGAGCCTCGAAATGACCCTGAGGTGCTATGCAGTTACAGGGTAGGACATTGGGCCTCAGAGGCTGAGGAGCTCAAAGCACACACAGAGAAGAGCATTCTTACATGGACTCTGCCATCAATCTGGGGATCTTTGGATCCTGGTGCTTTGTGTATTTTATCCTCAAGTCCAAACTGCCAGGGTGGTAATAAAACTCCAACTTCCCTGCATTTCTAATATCTGACAATCTTTCAAACTCTCCAACAAAGTATAAGCATAGCACATTCAGTAGTTTTCAGTGTTGAGAAAACACAGAAACCATGCATCACGGCGTAGATATTTGCTTGATAAGCCCCCCCTTAATAAGGAAGGCCATTAAGTTATGCATTTTAGCATAAAATAAACCCACTAGTCTTGACAATCACTACATCTTACCCACACGCTGTATTGGAAAGAGATGAAATGTCATACAAACATATATAGTGAAAGGACAACTCAGCATTTCAAGATAAAGTGTAGTAGGACACTTTAAAGTATTACAAAATGCCAGCAGCGGAAAAAAATAAGGGGAAAAAGCCTCTTAAAATATCTTGGCTACTTTTATTTTTTCCATCCACATTTTTCCTAAAATCTGAAAAATCTGCACTGAGTTAACATTGAGGGTATTCAGGAAATTATGTGATTGTTATTGAGAAAACCACAAACAAGCACAACATTAAGAGATTTTGTAGATAGGCTCAGGACACACTGGGCCTCCGTTCTGCAATGATAGAAAACAAGTATGTCTAAATTATTTACAAAACTGTAGCTATTTGTTTTTTCAGTGGCCAGAATAATTGTCAAATAATCATTTTATAGCAAGAAATCCTATAACTCAGCTTTGTTTTCTGAATTTGGTCATGGGGTGTGGCTAGTATATGGCAATATTTTACTTGGCCAGAGTCAAGAAGGCATTTTGATTATAGCGGCTCCATGTACTAGAATGAAAAAAAAATAATCACTTTGAAGATTTTTTAAGATCTTCAAATAAAACTTGTAGCCTTTTATTAGAAGAGGTTATTTGATTTGTGCAGGAAGGCCAGGATAGCAAGACTGTTTACTGAGAAGGAGCCATGGAAGAACATTCTGGAGCCACATCCCCAGTGCCTTCACAGAGAAGGAATTATGAAGAAATTCCAGTCGTCAACATCTCTATCTCTGACGACATCTGGAGGCTAAGAAGAGGGGCCTGTCACCTTTCCTAAGGCTGGGATGAGGAGAGAATTGTGAAGCACACTTAGGGAAAGAGACCTGAGGTTTCACAGAGGCTTCTTGTTTCGCTTCATAGAGGATATCAGAAACCATAAACTGGAAATTTCTAGTGTTAGAGCTCAAAACCTTTGGATTCTGTTGATGGCACCTGGTTTCCTGTGAAAAATATTTCAGAAAATCCTTAACACATGGACTGTATCCAGTGGTATCAAGAGATGGGTTTTAGAAGATGACTGGTTGGTGACTAAGGGCTTTGACCTCACAAATGGAAAAAACACTTCATAGGTTCTTAGCTTACCAGTATTTGGAAGAAGCCTTCATGATAAAATCTAGTGCTTTCTCTGCTTTCCAGAAGGCCCATGTGTGAGGCCATTTACACTATGTTAAATTATCTCACTAAGGTCCTAAATGCTACCAGGCCAACTAACCAAGGATTCAAATCTCTGAAGCTGTGACTCAAGATAAATCTTTCCTGATTTTAGGGTCTTTTCCTCAGGCATTTCATCATAGCAACAGAAAGCTTACTAATATACTTGGGTTGTTGAAGTAGACTGTACTGATACTTTTTCATTGCACTCTTTAAAGAAGAACATTCTCAGTTGCTTTCCAATGCTAGTCTGACAGTGACTGTCCATGCTTGCATGTTAATGGTAAATTCTGACAAGCTGGGTGTTTATCTTCATGTACTACACCAGATTAGCTAGACTGTACCCCTTTTATAAAGGACAACCTGTCTCTTCTCACACAGTATCTTTTACTACATTGTTTCACCTTTTCTAGAAAGTCATTCCATCTCTACCTGTCTAACGCAGCATCCTTCCAGAACATCAAAATATTCCCTTTTTGTGAGGGCATCTCTTCTCTATCCCCTCCTTTTACCTGCCAAAAAAGTTGAAAGGTTAAATTAATGTTTTATTAATAGTCAAAGGACAATACCTCTTTGCAGTTGTAGATACATGCAGATTCTCTATTGAAGGTAATCACCTGCCTAAGAAGACCAGATAACTGAGGAAACTGAATCATAATGACCTTGACAGGCAGGTAAGAAGTATATAGAGGCTCATTTCTTTAATGGTAAATGTGCTCACTTCGGCAGCACATATACTAAAATGGTAAACTTTAGCCTACATAAGCTGCTCCCCCACTACAAAGAAGTTCTTTTATGACCAGGTGTGCTTCTCTTTCTGCCACTGTTTCTTAGCTTTAAACAGGAACACAAACTTAGTCTGAGGTACCGAAAGGACCAAAAAATATCCTGTAACAATTACTTCATTGCTTTCTCCCCCACGTTTTTCCATTTCTAGTTTCTAAGCAAGTGCACATAAGCATACAAATAAATGGAAAGATATAAAAGATCTTGACTTGGGGAGAGAGGGTAAGGAGTTTGGAATGATGGTGTGTTGGCCCCTGATCAGTGATTCAAATAAAAAATAGCTCACACTAAGTGATAATGTTGCTGGAATGAGTTACTTCCCTCCTGAGGTTGTGGTACCTTCTTCTAAGGTTATGGTACATTAGCAAAAAAACATATAAAAATATTACCAGAGTTCCGAAACCTGTTCTATGACTTTATGTGCTGAGGCACATGGTGCTTAGTGAGTTGCAAAGATTATGGACTTTCCTGGTTAGACTGAATTTCTGAAGGTTCAATATTTCTCTTTGGTGAATGTAGTGGTGCAGTGCCTGGAATCTTGACAAGATAATTGGGAAAGGCTGGCTAAATATGGGACCTGTCCTCAGCAGCAATAGTGTAATCAAGATGAATCTCCCTGAAAAAACATACTTAATGCAAGAATTGCAAGAAGTAAGCTGTATTCTGATATTTGCAAGACTCAGGCATTTATTGGTAATTTATAGAGTATTTATGTGTCAGTGTGTCAGGTGTGTGTTCCTCCAAAGAATGCCTGGCAACATTTCATCAAAGAATTAGCATAAGAATCTTCAGCCTTTATTTAATGTCTACAAGAGAATGTAGTTATAGCCTCGTAAGTGGCAAAGTTTATGGTTTAGAACTATAATGCTCCCCCAATATCATGTGTTCAGGGATGGAACTCTATAGCTAACTATGCTGTTGGAAGATGGAGCCTGGCCTGGAGAGGTGGATATTGGAGGTATGAGTTGAAAGAGTATATCTCCTTCTCCTCCTCTTCCTTTGTGTCTTCATAGTTATCAACATAAGAATAGCTTTCTTCTGGCCATCCTTTCTACTAAGACTTTCCTGTCATGGAACCAGGAATGGATTGAATACTCTAAAACCATGAGCTGAAATAAACCTCCTTTATACTTGTGAGTGTTAGTTATTTTGTACCAACAACAAGAAAGTGTTTAAGATAGAGAGGGATCTGTAGTAACCATATTATTTCTTACTATATCTCACAATATTCCTGAGCCACAGTCCTGGAGAGTTTAATGTAACTGACCTATGGTAAACTATTAATTAACATTTTAAATAATCGTCTCATGGTAGTCTGATATAGCTGCTTTTCACACTACTCTTAAGGTTGTAAAGTAGTGATATCAACTGTAATTTTTAAAAGAAAATAACCATTCCAGGAGTAGATAATGGGAAGGGTTTCCTGGGTTATGAGTTCTACCATCCCTAAGGGTGAGATTCTGGATACAATATAAGGAAAAGAAAGAGGGATGCATTCACATACTGCTTGCTGTTTCACTACTTTGTTGCTTGCTGCCTTCTGCCTGCCATGAACTTTTTCTCCTCTGCCATGACACTCCGTACTGGAGGTAGCTAGCCAAGTATGAGTTGAAATTATCTAAAAACTATGAGCTACAATAAACCTTTCCTCCTTAAACTTTGGGTGTTGGGTATTTTGTCTTAGCAACATGACAAAGTAGCAAAAATGAAGCTTAAGGCTTGGCTCTGTGCTAAAGATTCCTTCTCTGTTCTATGTGAGATTCTCTCTTGTTCAGGAAAGAGAAAATATTTTGTGTGTACAGTGCCTCTGGAAGTAATGTTTCAGACAATAGGACTATGAAATAACATAAATAGAAAAAATTAGGAGTTAGCATTACTCCTCATTATATTTCCTGGCATTTTACCTTCAGAAACATTGAGATTTCAGTTTGGGGTTAACATTTTTCATGATTAGTTCTGCCTAAAGGTAATTTTAATTTTCTGGAACATATAATTGAGAGTGATGCGTGAATGGAAAATATTTTTTTCCATTTTAAGTGAAATTTTTGGCTGTTTTTTATATTTGCATAACTTGAAGGGTCAACTTTAAAAGCTGAAATGTTCCACGTGTCTAGTTTTACTTAGAAAGAAATTATTAACCTGTGTGTGTGTGTGTGTGTGTGATAGAAAAGCTAAAAAGGAATGACAAATAGTTGAGAAACATGGCCTTTGAGTGTAAAGAATGTGAAATTTTGTGTTGTATAATCCTTGACTTGTGTACAGGTGTAGCTTTTCTCTAAAATTTCTTTGTAGAATTGAATGCTTCCTTGCAGAATAATTAAATTTCCTTTATTTTCATTTTTCTTGGAACTGTTGAGGGTTTTATAAAAAAAGTATTTAATTATTTTTAGTGGTTGGTTTGTGATTTTAAGCATTCAGTTTTTATACTGTTGCTTTTTCTTCTTAAGTATAATATTCTCTTTTCAAGTACACCACTTCATAGCTTTTTCCTCTTTTGAAGTTTCAGATGTGGTATTAACAAAACTGTAAAATGGTTCTTGTGGAGATTTGATTGTTGTATTAATTGGCATATTGAAAATTGAAAATAACCTCTTAGCTTTTCATCACTGTAACATTTTCTGAGAGGGTCAATTTATAAAGAGAAAAGGTGCAGTTGGGCTCACAGTTTTAGAGATTTCAATTCATGGCCAGTTGGACTGTGATGAAGCAATGTATCATGGCAGCAGCACATGGCAAAATGGCAGCTCAGCTCGGGCTCAGGAAATGAAACAAAAGAAGGGGAAGATCACCCTGGTCTGATAAGTACCAGGGAGAATTTAAGAGATGTGCTAAGATTATTTAGTGGTAAAAATATATCAAATGGAAAAGCAACGAAGTTACCTCAATTTCATTGTGAAATACCTAAAAAATACAGAAAAAAACATAAGAAATATGAACAATTCTAGTAAAGCTAAACATAATGTTCAATTTTTATATTTTTAAACAGAATGACAGAGCTACAAATGACAGTGGTCCTCTGTACTACTAATATGGAACTCCTGTTCTACACCCAGTCTTTGGAGTTAATCTTGAGTAGAAGTAGTTCAGAGTTTAATAACACGGTTTTATATTTGTGAACATATTTTACATGTGCAAGGATTGCATAGAGTTTGGACATGTCATGCCTTATAACTAGATGTCTAGAGTCCTATGCCCTTGTAGGTACAGGCTTTAAGTTGTGGCTGTCAGGTATTGTGTTTCAGCAATGAAGAAAGTGGCTAATACATACATCATTTTAAACTTTACATAAATTTCACAAATCTGTATATTCTACAAATTGCTTTTAATCAGCTAGTCAAATTTATATTTTTCAGATTTATCCATAGCAATATTTATAGATAAGATTTATTCCTTTTATCTGTTGTATAATGTATTAGATGACCATACTGTAGCTTATTTATCTCTTCTCTTATGATAGACATTTAGGTGGCTTTTCTTTATTCAATACTATTTATAATGCTAGTGAATGAGTCTCTTTGGATGCCATGGTCCTTCAAGGTCACTACCTAAAGTGGGTTTCCTGGATCATTGAGCAAGCACATCCACAACAACTATGGCTTAAAGTAATTCATATAAATTTCCACATCTATCACCAGCATTTGTATCTTCAAATGTGTGATGACATTAGTTTTCTTGTATTTTTTTGTATTTTCATCTGATAGATGACTATGATATTTTATTGTTTTAGTATTTCCAGTTCAACCTTCTGTTTATTGCTTTTCTTTCAGTCAAATGTCAATTTTCTTCATGAATTTTTTTCATTTGGGATATCCTGTTTTGACTGAGTCATATCAATTCTGGTTTCTTCAAAAAGCCAATCTTTTTATTGTTTTTATTAATGGGAAAAGTCCCTTAGGTTGTTTTCCTTCTTCAAAATTGTAGTTACTCTTGGTCGATGCTTTTCTAGATGCATTTTAGGTAGATTTTAACTCTAACAAAAATCTTGTTGCCATTTTGATTGGGGTTGTATCCGAGTTACATTGTAATTTGGGAAAAATAGATACTTTTGGCATATTTTGTCCAAACCATTAGCATATCTTTCTATTTGTTAAGATCTGTTATGTTCTTTAAAATTTATACATTTCTCACTTGAGATCTTTATATTTTTGTAGAGTCCTTTTCTAGAGACCTTTTTGAAATTATGAATGTGATTATTCCTCATGAATATTTTATATTTTGTCTGTGTTGGAGGAAGTTATATAATTTCCCATGTAGATTCTTTATTCAGTAATCTTGCTAATTTCTCTTATTTCTAATAGTTTGTAGATTCTTAGATGTCTGTCCATGATCCTTAAAATATATTGCTTGTACCAGCAGCAACTGCAGCATCTAAAATATTGTAAGAAATGAAAATTCTTTAGGCCAACTCTGGTCCCGTGAAGCAGAAATCAAAGGTGCATTTAAATTAACATGTTTGAGACAGAATGATTGTTTCAGATTATCCTTTTGAGATCAATCTGATTGTGAGTCCTTAAAATCAGAAACACTTTCCAGACTGTGGTTAGTAGGGCATAGCTATAAAGGAATTATGATCATGCTCAGAGGGTGAAACAGATTTTCCCTTAGAGGCTCCAGGAAGAGGTACAGCCCTACTGATATTTCAGGGTAAGGATGTCAGTGTTGGAGTCTCAATTTATACAATGCATTTTAAACCCCATCTTCATTGTAACATCAATATAAAATGAATGTAATTTTACCTGTTTTTACAGAATTTGACAAATGTAGCTATGTAACTGCTACAGTAATGCAGATTTGTGTTCTAAACTGTTCATTTGTGTCACTTTACAGTCTTGTCCCCATCAGCCCTTGACAGTTGCTGACCTGCTCTGTTCCTAGGTTTGCCTTTTTCAGAATGTCTTCAGCAGAGTCAAAGAACATATAGCTTCTCATGAGTTTCCTTCTTTCTATCTTTCTCTAGAACCTCTAAAGACTCTAACATGTTAAGCATTGAAAAAAATGAGAAAAGAATCATGCATTTAATAGCAATACTACTAATAAAGCTGCCATAATAATCTGCATAAAGGTCTTTGTTTTGTTTTTTGTTTTTTGTTTTTTTTGAGACGGGGTCTTGCTTTGTAGTTCAGGCTGGCTCTGAGCTCACTATATAGTTCAGTATATCCTCAAACTGACAGCAGCCCTTCTGCCTGTGCCTCCTGAGTGCTGGAATTACAGACATGAGCCACCTGCCCAACACTGTGGTATGTGGTACCAGGGATAGAACTTGCAACCTTGCCCTTGCCAGGCAGATGCCAGAACCACTAAGCCAAATCCCTGGCCCCACATAGATCTTTTGTAGATGCATGTTTTTAATCTCTTCT
>PVIC010003545.1:0-37330 GCA_004025085.1 Thryonomys swinderianus | reverse complement strand
TAGAATTGTAAGTTGTAAATCATTTCCTACTCATTTTGAAGGCAATTTCTATTTTACTTTACCTTTTTAAAAGTTCTTTATTGGTACATTTTATATACAACTCACAATCACACACAACATACTTTGCATTTTAAGGTGATTATTGGGGAGGTGATGCCATTCTGACCCTGTGGTGTATCTCCTGCTTCTTATCCAATCCTTGGATCATCACAATGACAATTTTAATATCGATCAATTTGTTTGGCAAAATGTGGTATAATTTAAAATTTTTGGAAGATTTTAACTTATAGAGGCCAGGAATCACCTTCTGAATTCCTTTCTACCTAGGGAAGCTGGAAAAGCTACAAACGCTAACGTCTTCACCAAGTGGAGAAATCCACACTAGTTAAATTAGATCCATTTGTCAAATAGATGGAATTCTACTTACTTTTGCCCCATTTATCAAGTGAGGCAGCTCTTGCTTACGTGTGATTTTGCTCCCCACCTGCATTTACTTTGTGCCAGAGAAGTAGATGGTTTGAGGTGAATGCCAGGAACGAAAAGTTTTAAACAGATTTCCATTTTAATATGCCAGAAGGGAAACGCTGTTCCAGCCCAAAGATTGAATGAAAGATTAGACACTTGTATTGACAAAACTGATGTGACCTTAGAAGAATCAAAGTTAGTTCAAAAGTATCTCATAAGTTAAAATATGTTCTGAAATTTAGAAAATTACACTGAAGTGAAAGTCGTGATGATGGGGATCATTTGTTTCACCAATTAATCTTCAATGGGATAAGCACGTCAGGACACATGAAAACATGGACCTAATAAAGATTTGAGCAGAGAGAATTACAAGTCTTAATGTCCAGATGAGCTAGAAATGCAAAACACAATCACCTACACAAAAATACCAGTGCTCAATCCCCCATTCTGTTTCACACAGTGTATCCCCTTCTCTCTTGGGTCCATGTTAAGGAAGGAGTATTCCAGGTTTCCTTTCTTCTAGATTCTACTTATTATGTCTAACAAGAAGCACCGGCAGATGTGACAGCAGGAAGTGAGCAAGGAAACAACTTATTTATTCCTTATCCTCTCCATATACTACTGCCTGCTCGCAGTCTGACTGTAGTGGCTGGCTGTCCTCTCCAACATAGCACCTGGCTTCTCCTACCTGCTCACACTCCAGATTCCAGCAACACCTTTCCTTCCCTTCACTCCTCCCAGCCACAAGCGTAATGGTTTCTTGCTCCTGATAGACTTTCATGTAGGTGTTGTCTCCTTGTTAAATTCCATTCACCTAAGGCTTCTGAGCATGGTAACTCTTCTTCTTGGGGCTCTTACCGTTACAGCCCATTCTTTAGACCAAGGATGAAAAATATTCTAGACTTTTCAGGGATATAAAAAGCTCTCTATGGCATGCATGCCACAGGCTCATCACCACCAGTCTAGAACTACCTTCAAACTGGTCATGGTTCACATTTTGTGCTCTAGCCATTAAGCACTACCTAAAGAAACTCCAAGGCCTCCAAACTTCATACAACTTGTTATAGCTTGTATCTAGATTCCCCTCCCAAAACTTTCTGTGTTCATGGAGGTGGCAGGATCTGGGGTGTGTGAATATGGATTAAGGGTGTGTGATAACTATGTTGGTTTAGAATAGTTCTGGAAATGGATGGGGGATGTGGGTGACACCAACCAATGGGCCCGATTGTCTTCAATGCCCAAGTCTATGCATAAATTTACTTTTCTAGATCCATGCTTGCTTTGGACTCAAATCTTTTTCAGAGTGGATGTTTTACTTTGGTCACCTTGTTCCCAGTAGGGAGGAAGTGTCTGTTGCTACAGATCAATGAATACAAAGAGATTTTAAGCACTGAAGCCAGCTGGGAGGTTATTGGAGGAGTGGAACAACAAAAGGAAATAGAATCTTAATGAATGTGAGTTAAGAAGAAGAAGACAAAGCTATACAAGGTTAAGATGAATAATTTGATAGAAATGGGCACCATTGCCAGGAGTTAGAATGTACAGACAAGAAAATGAATTAGAAAGAAGAGGAAGTGAAACTTTCAGGAGGCTGGAGCCTAGTGGAATCCTTTAGGTCACTGGGTTGGGTCCTTCAGGGGCAAGAAAGGAAACTCAGCCCCTTCTTTCTCTCTTTTGCTTCCAGGCCTTGAGGTAAGTGAATTTACACAACCATGTATGCCCACCATGATGTACCATCAAAGTCCCCAGACTGTGGGAACAACTGTTCATAGACTGAAAGCTCAAAATCTGTAAGTTAAAATAATCCCCATCCCTTCTAAATTGATTATCTCAGATATTTTTAATAAAAATGGAAAACTGATGAGCACATCAAAGTATACAGGGAATTTAATTTTCAATTTCCTTTACAATGCCTTTGACATTGCAATTTTCTCCTACTGTCTTTTTCTTGAAAGGTGGTCGTTGGCAGGATGTACTTCAATGCATGTATTTGTACGAGTTTATTTTTTCATAACAATGTCCAGCTCATTTAGACTTTGCTCTATTGCACTGTTTCAGCTTATGACAGAGGATATTCCTAAAGCCTTTGATGTGTCCATCTTTTGATCTCTTCAGTGGAAGGTACCATTTTCTCCACAGACCACCATATGTCTCTTGGCAGTTTGTAGTTACTTTTTTTTTAAAATTGAACTCTTTATTAGTACATTTTATATACAGCTCACAATCACACACAACATTGGGGAATTTGTACCAATGTATGATACAAGTTAATTCTCATTTTTACCCACATCCCTACCTACCCACAACCCCCACATGTAGTTATCTTTTTAGGGAAGGGGTTTTAGTGAATCCCTGAATAGTCTCAGCATTTGTTAATCCATTCAAGTTTAAGGTTTGGAATTAGGTATTTTCTCTTAAAACACAGAAAATACCTATCAAATAAAGTAGTACCAATATGAAGAGAAATATTCATAGTTTCCTAAATAAAAAGGAAGCAAAAATGTTTATTCCTTTCCAAGAGAGCTTTTGTTCAAAGAAAGGACACTGAGATTTTCATTGTAAGTAAGCTGCCAAGACTGCTTTATAGGATTGTATCATCATCCTCTAATTCCCTTCAGGAAAAGTTAGAAAACACAGACTTTGAAAGCGAATTCCTTAGAAAACAGAAAATGAAGACCAAGCTGATGATAAACAAGATAAAATAACTCTTGTCAATTGACCTGTATGGAAGACAGAGACATAAAGGTAGGACATGTGTTGTGTATAATTTCAGCTAGAGTAAAGAACAAACTGTGACCCTTAGAAGGAATAAAAGAGAATCTGAGCTATAATTTTACCTTCTAATATTGAAAAGTTTGACACCTTGAAAAAGGTTTGTAAGAAGCACATATCTCAGCTGGAGATCTGGCTCAGTGGTTCTGGTGCCTGCCTAGCAGTCACAAGGTCTGGGGTTCAATCCCCAGTAACCACATACAGCAATGCTGGGCATGGTGATTCACGCCCACCAGCAATCAGTACCACATACCATAATGCTGGGCATGGTGGCTCATGCCTGTAATCCCAGCATTCGGGAGGCAGAGACAGGAGGACTGCTGACTTCAAGGCTTGCCTAGGCTACATAGTGAGCTCAGGACCAGCCTGAACTAAACAGCGAGACCCCATCTCAAAAAAAAAAAAAAAAAAGCAGAGATCTCAGCTGGGAACTGTGTGGGTACTTTCTCACAGCTGTGTTTGCATTTGAAGGTGCATTCTTCTTTGGGAGGTAGAATCATTTGTGTTCTTGCTGCGGCAGTGACAATCTATGCTGCTCTTTGAGTTTCCAAAGGACACAAAACATAGAAATTCTGCTGTGATCACACTATTTGATGAAAAAGATGAAAGAAGAGCACAACTTTCATTGTCATCAATGAAAGAGTAAGTGGATTTCTAAATTTTGGTAGATACTGTATTACATCTTTGAGCTCATAGGCACAAATTTTAAAAAACAATGTTTTGATATTTAGATATAGCTTTATAAATGAATTGACTTTCCAATTAATGGAAAATTTTGGAGTGGTAGATTATCAGTAAAATTTGAGAAACAGGAAGCTAGATCCTTCTAATAATCACTCTTGGATCTGATAGTGAAAAAGAGACAAGCTGCAGTGTAGTGGAAAACTAAAATGTCTTTATTAAATTCCTTTCTTCTTTCTTTACCCCCTTTCCCTCTCTCTCTCTCTCTTTCTTTCCTTCTCTCTTTCCAAGGAACTGAATTCAGAGTCTCCACATTGAGCTATCTCCTAGGTCTTTAATCGATTAATGAATCAGTTTAGTCAATTAAGAGATAGTGTGGCAGAACCCCTCCCGAAGGAATACAATGAGGCCTTTCTCAGAACAAAGAAAGGCAACGTGGCACACATAGTTGTTAGAGTTGAATATGTAGTTCTAGTACAACTCTGTGACATACATTGTACCCAGTCAGGCTGTAGCAGTCTTAGTTGCTTTTCTCTCATTGCTGAGACAAAATACCTGACATGGAAAGTTAAAGGGGAAAAGATTTATTTAGCTCACCATTTGTAGAGGTTTCAGTTCATTATCAGCTGGCTCCATGGCAGGTGGCACATGGTAGAGGAGAACAGTTCAAACAAAAACAAGCCAGCAGTAGGAATTTGCCCCTTTTATCTCATGTAGACCATTTAGAGTAACCCACCCTCCACCCTAGTTCCCTCTATTCTAACATTTCACCATGAATTCACACATTCTAGACTCAGCCACCTCTGAAAATACCCGACCTGCAACTTCATGAGGCTTTCGAGGGGACACTTCGACACAGGCCATGACACCATTGAAGGGAGACAGAGACACAAAAATTGTATAAAAGATTAAACTCCACCATGATTGCTGCTCAGACTTTAGGTATTAGCCCACTGCCCTGCAGGAATAAATGTCTTCCTGGAAAGATAAGCCTCAGTATTGCAACTCTCTGTGGGAGAATCCTGCCACAATAGAGTCTTGTAAATCACTATGTTCCCATGATGGGCTTAAAGTTGTGATCCTTCTCTCTCAGTCTCCCAGGCCTGCAGCACCATGCCCCACTTTGATTTCCTCTTTATTCTTTCTAAAGTGTTTCCAGCTGGCATTCTGAACTCTGATTTTCTGAGTCTGACTGTTTGACTTTAGCAAACATTGCCTCAGAAACACTGAAAAGATTCATCTAGCAGGAATGATTTTTCATGAGGTCTTATCCCTTGTTTCTTTACAGATCCTGGAGCTCCTTGACATCATCTGTTGCGTTCAAAGTCACAATGCTCATTGCCATAAGAAGCTTATAATGTAACTATTGAACTTTAAGGAAGGTTCATTGAAGGGAGGAAATAAGATCCCCAATTAAATGTATGAACCAGGACTTTCAGAAAAGATGGAAATTAATATTGAAATAAATTTGTCTACTATAAAATATATGCACTGCCTCCTTTCTACATAACATTTTACCTAGAGCTCTTTGGCCAACTCTTATGACTAAGGCAGCATTAAAAAGAGTAGATTTCTTGGGGGCCGGGTATTTAGCTCAAGTGGTACTGCACCTACCTTAGAAGCAGAAGGGCCTGAGTTTGATCCCCAGTACCACCAAATAAAATAAAATAAAATAAAATAAAATAAAATAAAATAAAATAAAATAAAATAAAATAAAATAAAATAACAAGTAGATTTCTTGATGTTGGTGTTGGAAATATGGAGAGTTGATCTAAAGTCAAATTTTCTGCCTTCTACCTTGAGTTCACAGTTCCATAAAGAGAAATCCAGCTGTGCCATGTATCTATCAGGCTAGTGTGTTGCACCTCTCTGTTCATTTCAAGAAAAGCAATTGGATTTATTCATTCCTTCTACCTACTAATCATGGTGGAGATTATTGTTTGGTTGCTACATTCAGATTTCCCTCGTTTTCTTCTGGAGAACCCCCTCACCTCCAGGCTCAGTCCAAGTGGTTTGAGCCTTAGTGCTGTCAGCTTCCGTGCTGTAGCCTGTGACTCAAGCCCGGCTCATCAGAATACTTCACTCTCTCAGACACTGCGACTGGTCTAAGATGGGTAAGACTCCCAGTGAAGACAGGAAAAATGGTGTCTGGAGAATTTTAAAACCTGCTCATGGAAAGATATCTTTTTCTACTGGTCTCCAGGTATGGGAATAGACCCCTAGACCTATTCAGAGGGACATTGTCATGATGAGGCCCAACTGGCTGAGTGTGGAGTCAACACATGGGAATCCAGTGGTTTAAAAAATTCTTGTAAGAACTGAAACAACTTTCAAAATAAATAGCAGTGTTCAGATGCTGACATGAGTCTGCCAATCTGGTTGGTGGTTTCTTGTTCTCCATACCCCTGCTGTCTTTACTGAGGGCAGACTCTTTTTTTGTGTGTCTTATAGATTCAGCTTATTCGGGGGTTTAGATAGCTTTCTTCTCTGTGTGTGTGTCTTGGCATCTGTACTACCATACTGTCTGGGTCCTGTTATGCATTTCTTCTATTCAATGTAACTAGGTAAGTCTTATGAACTAGTTGTTCATTACCTGATACAAAGTGCTCCTAGTAGGAAAATCTACACTTATGATATAATACAAACATATTTTAACAAGTACAATACATACTTTGAAAAATGTTTATTGAGCACCTACAATATGCTAGACATTGATTTAAATCTATTATGCCATCTGGGCTCCATCTTAATTCTCAGCAAAAAATCCTATCAGATGACAATTATTATTATCTTCATTTCACAGGTGAGGAAAGTATAAAATGTGAATAATTAAGGTCACACCAATACAAACCAAGGAGCAGTGTTTAGATTTGGTTCTATACTCTTATTAATCTGCTAATTTTGTTAATATCTAAATTATGAATTTTCTTTCTCTACAGTGATCCTGGGTAACTTGGCCATGTCAGGTCACAGGCTGCTGGTTTCCTCGTGGTCTAATTACATGCCCTTTGTGCTGAGGTCTGTCCTCCAGACCAGTCCCTTCTGCCCAGTGGGTCATGGTGGTCAATATGTAAAAAGTGACAATGTCTTCGTTCTTTGAAGGGGCCTGTGGGTCATGCATCTCCCTCAGAATTCCTAAGAAAAATATGTAAATTTGTCATTGTTTTCTCTTTCAACAGAAATATTGGTTAAAGAACTAATGTTTTATGCTGGATTCAAAGGGCCCCTGGCTCCAAGGCCAGGCACCATGCAGAGGGCATTGCAGAGGAGAAACAGTCTATAGTGTGGTGGGCAGGAACCACCACCCTTCCTTCAGCTTTCCCCTTTTATTCTATCCAGGCTTCAAGCTCATTGGCTGGTACTATGCATACCCAGAGAGGATTTTCTGTCTTCAATAAATCCATTCTGACACGTTTAGAACTGTGATGGCAATTATAGAAATGATTCCTGAAAGTATAGCCTTCCTAGAACTGTATTAGTCCAATCAGTGGACCAATCAAGTGTCCTATATCCATGATCTAATTATTCCCATAAGCTTTACGTATCGGTGCATGAGGTTTTTGGGGTAATCAAGATAAGAGCAATAACATTATTAATAAATACTCCACACTTAAATAAGTGAGCAAAGAAATGAGTATTTGAATCTGAATAAGATAGAAGAGATAGAACTGTAGTCATTCCTCCTTGCTTGCCATCTTCTGCCTGCCTTGAGCAGTTCTCCTCTGTAATGCCACCTGGCCTTGGAGCCAGCCAATTATGGACTGAAACCTCTACAAACCAAACTAAATAAACCTTTACCCCTTTAACTTTGGGTGTCTGGTATTTTGCCTCAGCAAAAATAAAAGTAAGTAAGAGAGGTGCTTATTGAGAATGCAACCATGTGTTCCAGTTTGCTTAAGACAATCCTGATTGTCTTGGTGTCTTGGTTAGGTTGGCATTTGAGTTGGGCCTAATATGTTTGTATGTAAAAGACAGGCATTGATTACCTAGCTCCCTCCTTGGTTCCTTCAAGTAGGGCATGTCCAGGCCCACTGGTAACACCGAGACTGGACACATGGCAATGTTGCCTGACTATCAGTCTGAGGAAGTGGTGGAACAGGTATTTCAGTTACCACCAGGATGGCTCCTATGTATACTTGCCAAATGTCCCACAGCCCCTGGTATATGCTTCAATACATGCACCTGCAATTAGGGAATCAGAAGGAAATATTATGGATTAGGTGTTTGTGAAATACCTGTGGGCATAAGGTATTATTTCTTTCGCAAAAATATAGACTTTATTGATGTCTTATTTATAATTCTCCTTTTAAAAAATTTACCCTTATTTTTCTTTCGGTATCTGTATTTATGAAACTTTGATGTACAAGTTACCAACCAGAGTCATTACTTATGAACTCTAGTACATGGAGCATACTTTGACAAAACCATGTATTTTCCCAACTAGGTCTACAGAGGAGCATTTGATGTTGTCATAATTTTGGAGGTTCAAGGTTGAGCTCGTAGCTTTTGGGTCTTTGGCAAACTAGCATATAGTGAAACAAAAACAGCTCATGTCATGATCAGAAAAAGAATCCCTCAGTCCCTTTGAAAAACATACTGCAATGACTCACTGACTTTCCACTCAGCCCTACTTCTTAAAGATTACCACCTTTCAATAGCACCTTTCTAGAAATGAAGACTTTAACAAGTCAGGCAACACCCAAGATCTAAGGAACAGCAGATCTTGGTAGCTGGTGAGTATGTCTGAATGGGTTAAGGAAGCGTGACCAGGGATCCAATATCTAGTCCCTCAGTCTTTCTTTTGTGGCATTGTTCCTTCCCCCGCTCTGCTCCCCAGCTGCCATAAACTAAGTATCATTGCTCTGCCATACCTATCCATCAGGATATGTCTGCCTTGGAGTCAACTGACCAGGAACTGTGTCCCCTAAAAGCACAAGCTAAATTGTACTTCACTGAGTATTGTGTCCGAGAAGCAGAAGAACTGAGTAGTTTGCTACAACCCAGGGTCCTGTCCTTTGGTGGACAACATGGCTTTTTAGAAACAAAAGATTTCACTAAATATTTAGCAGTAGAAGTGTGCTTTGTCTGTGTGATTTGTGCATGATATCTATATGCCAGCATGTGTATGATGGCACCTGAGGAGAAACACAGTAAAACAGAAAGCAAAACAAAAACCACCAAGTATAATACTGATGTTTACTAAATGTAATATTGATGAGATAGGTATATTTTATTTCAAGAACTTCACTATCAAAAATTTTATCATGTAGCCGGGCCTGGTGGCTTATGCCTGTAATCCCAGCACTTGGGAGGCAGAGACAAGAGGATTGCTGAGTTCGAGGCTTGCTGGGGCTACATAGTGAGCTCGGGGCCAACTTGAACTACAAAGTGGGACCCTGTCTCAAAAAAAAATTATCATGGGCCGGAGATTTAGCTCAGTGGTTCCGGTGCCTGCCTCTCAAGCGCAAGGTCCTGAGTTTGATCCCGGTAACCACATACAATGCTGGGTGTTATGTCTCACACCCACCAGCAATCAATACCACATACCACAGTGCCAGGCGTGGTGGCTCATGCCTGTAATCCCAGCACTCGGGAGGCAGAGACAGGAGGATTGCCGAGTTCAAGGCTTGCCTGGGTTACATAGTGAGCACAGGGCCAGCCTGGACTACAAAGCGAGACTCTGTCTCAAAAAAAGAAAAAAAAAATTATCATGTATTTAATATATATTTCAGATTTTTCTTTAAAAAGTACATTTTTCTCTGAGCATCTGAAAACATTTTTTCTGAAACCTACCCATCTGCTGTATTTGCCACACAAAAGAGAAAAATGTTCTGGGTAGAGTTGGATTTCAGTAGTTTAAAGTCATTATACTGAATTGGTTTTCAACAATAACAGCGATAAAACTGACTTTGCTCCTCACAGGAAAGCTCATTTTGAATTTTTTCTGACTGTTATGGTCCCCAGATGGCATAAAAGTGAAGCAAGACATACACACTTCTTGGAGTTGGGGCTCCTTGATTCTCCATGTTTGTATCTGTGTTGTAGGATGGTCAGCCAGACAGAAAGAAACCAAACAGCTTCACACTGCCAGTGTTTGAGAACTCTGAAGCAGATTTAAGCTTTAGGGGCTAAGCAAAGCAAACCAACAATGGTAATTTTTAAATGTCAGCATTTGGAAAGAACAACAAAGACAGATTCCTGTGATAGTCCTCAGTTCTGATGCTGAAGTGAGACTTGGCATGAAGAACTCTTACTGGAAAAGGAATATTTAGTTGTAGGCCCTGTCGCTTTGATAGACATGTGCCATGATTTAAAGGCGTGCAGCTCCTCAAAATGTCAATGTTCAATGTAATCTCCGAAGTGATAATATTAAAAGGTGGGGATGTTAGGAGGTGATTGGAGTGTAAGTGCTACACACTCATAAATGGGATTAGTGCCCTTATAAAAGGGCTCGAGAAAGAAAGTTTGTTCTCTCTTGACCCTTTACATACTTCTGCTATGTAAGGACAAACATTTCTTCCTTCCAGAGGACGTATTGGATTGGGTTTAGATCAATGAGTGCCCTAGAGAGAAGCGGTTATGAGGTATGAGGAAAAGTAACTTGAATATTGAAGAAACTTCATTGTATGGTATTGTGGTCTGAATTCCCGTGTTTGGATTTCCGGCTCCAGCAGTTTCTAACTAGGCAACCTCAATATCTAAGACAGAGTTGAACTATAGGATTTATTATTGTTATGATTTCTGAAGAACCTCTAAACTGTGTGAATGAGTGGCTGGTATACATTACCACTAAGTTTTATTAGGTTGCTGTAGCTAGATTCCTAAACCACAGAGAGCCTGAGTACGGGAGTCCCAACATACCAGGTTTAATTACTCACCCCAAAAACAAAATGAAAAAAGTAATGGTGCAAAAGTGAAGAAGGAATTTTATTGAGGATAGCCATACTGGGAAGACAATCCATGTCTTTGGAGATTCTGACACAAGCTTCAGGTTTAGATAAGGAACAGAGCAGGGAGCAGCGTGGCTTCAGAAAGTATGTAAAGTTGGTTGAGAACTGTTGTCTAGTTGGTCATTATCACTAGTCAAGCTCCTTGGGAAATCTCACTAGGAAAGGCCATTCCATGGCTACAAAGACACATTAGGCTCATGTTTAAGGGAGCAGCCTTGGCTCCAGCGTGGGGTAGTTGACATAGTTTGAGGGTGGATTTATTATGGGATGATTTGCTTCCATATTTCTGCCTAGCTGTTTCTGGACTCCACGGTGTCTATGGGGAAGAATCAGGGGAAGATATTAAAGGAGAAACCAGAAAGTGAAGGTACAGTTATTTCCTTCAGGTTTAGGGCAGCAATTGAACATTTCTGGTGGTCTAGAACAGGATGTTATAAAAGCTGGCAGTTGATAACCTTTTACAAGATTTGGAAGGTCATGAGAATCACATGTCTTAGTTACTCTAATCTTGATGGTGTCAGCGTCAAAGGGGAAGCATCATAAGCTTCAGAGGAGCACTCTGAAACAATGAACATACTATATGCAGAACAAGATGAGTCCAGGAGACAGGTACAAAATAAGGGTAGAATTGCTAAGTGTTATCTTGCTTTCAGTTACCCATGGAGCATCAGTCCAAGTGAAGAGCCTGTGCTCTGGCAAAAGCAGCTTCTGGGTCCTCTCCAGGAGACACAAGATGAAAGTCAACATATCATATACACTTCATTAACTTGGAGCCTTTTCTCTCAGTATATTCTGGAATTTTCTCCTTGATTCTGAAGCTCTGAGATTTGTAATTGAAACATACGCTTGCGACCTTTTCTTTTTGATCTTTTTAATAAGGGGATTTGGTGTACTTTCTTTGGTTGGTTTCCTAAGGAATTTTTGGAAACATAGATGCCTCAGCTAAAATTGTTGTGAGAGGGGGTGGGAAAGAGGGATCTAGTTGGTGACTAGGGTGGGAGTTTCTATGATCATAGGTTTGGAAAATTCCATGCATACTGTTTTGTGAAGAATTTCTTAGAGACCTTAGTTATTTAACAAAATTATGTAGGACTTTATTACATGTCAGAGGTAGTTGAGGGCATTTTATGTACATTAATATACTAATCCTATTAAGTAGGAGATCATACTATCCTCATTTTAATAATAAGAAAGCAAGATTTAACATATAGCTGAAGGTTTGACCACCAGAAAGAAGAGAATCTTCTTATTTTGGCTCTTGATTTGTGCTTTTAACCTCCTTCATGAGCTAATAGGAAGTTGGTAGCTCTAAGAGGAAGCCTGGCTTACCTTCACACTTAGCAATTCCCTCTGCTTATTTATTTGAATCACAGCATTTACTTTTCCCCTCCAGAATGCTTAGTTTCCTCTATAACGGTCTAGTCATCTCCATAATGCATTGGTCCACAGGGAAAGGGATTTACCTTTATTGAACAGCTGGTATATGGCAAATTCGGCATTAGAGTTTTCTTCCCAATGCTGATAGATACTGAGAGCATAAGCAAAGCTTTAACTTGAAAATGATTGACTGTTTGTGGCTTTGATTAAAGGGACTGATCATATGCCATAGCTGTGTAGCTAATCCCATCTGCTGGAATTTCCTCTCCACAGGACATGATTATTTATGTTTTCTGCCAGAATGAAATAAACTAGGTAGTGGGGCCATAAACAGTGATCTCAAATTAGATCACAAATCATTTCCTAAACAACCAAGCCCACCCTTGAGCTGGAGGTGTTTGGGTAATATACAGCCCAGGGGCTCCAATTGCGAAAGGTAATCCATCCCTTCTGCTCAGGCCTTAGCCAGGCAGCTCAGGTTCCTTTCCTATTCGGTCCTTTCACTACTTCAAAAAGCAATGCCAACTGTTCTAGAAGTCAATGTTGTCTCTGCAAAGAGAACTTTTCAACTATTATCTGAGAATTATAGCCCAGGCAGCTATAAAATATAAGGCGTTTGAACCAAGGTGTTTGGTTGATTTAAGGCAACCCAGGCAGAAAAATGGGAAAATGGTTGGTGCTTCAAAGCTCAATCTTTCTTGAAGCAAGCAAATTATTTATTATAACTAGTTATTTTTGAGTCTTGTTTCATTCAAATATGCCTCCAATGCCAGTAAGAAACTATCCTCCAAACACTCTTAAGGATGAATAATAAATGTATGTTTTTCTAGGCATCACATCTCTTTAAAATTAAAAATCCAGAGATTCTTGTGCGGTCTGTTTTAATTTTATTTATGTATATATTTTACAGTATTGGGGATTGAACTAAAGACCTTGCCAGCTAGACATGGCTCCATTGAGCTACATGCCTGCCCCTTACTTTTTTTTTTTTAAAGTAGGGAACTCTTTAAATGTGGATTTAAAGATTGGATTTAAGTGGATGCTTTATCCATAAGAGTTGGTGCTATCTTAGCAGCCTTTAAGGCGTTTCCTTTGAACAGTGAGAAGCGCCTGGGGCTGGGCTGAAGCTCAGTGGCAGAGCGACTGGCCTGGGGGAGTTCCTGGGTTCCATCTCCAGATCTGGGAGAAGGTAAATCATAGCAGTGAAAATCCGGGAGATTTAAAGAAACAAAACACAGAGATAAAATAACCCTGACTCCCAGAATATTCTCTTTCTTCAAAATTTTTCTCTTAAGAAGTATTTTAAAAGGTCAATATGTCATACATAAAAAGAAACAACTTTCTAGAAAGCTATATAACTACAAGAAAAAATATTTTAAAAAATTAGTTATACAGAACTATAATTTTCCCTATTTATACCAACCAAAATGGTGTTCACATTCTTAGTTAAAAATAGGCTTTTTTTTTTTTTTGAGGGGAGAAACGAAGGACCATAGATCAAGCAAATTTTTAATGAGAGGGGTGAACATCCTATCAAGTTAATAGTGTAAATAGATTTTATGAATTTCTTTTCTCCTTTTTCTCACTATCCTACCTTTTTATTTCCCCTTCCTTCAACAGCATTTTGCTCTGTGCTTATTAGTTCACATCCTTGGTGTAGCAAAGAAGAAAACTAAAGTCATGAAATAAAATACCTCCCTTTCCGACTTCATCTTCCAGAGCTGGAGCATTAAGAGGCATTTAGATGATTTTTTTTTTTACCATGAGGCACAGGGAACAGAGCTGCTAACTGTACACAGCCAGAGTCATGGGAACAAGACAGCACAGCTTTTCTCTCATCTGCAGAAAGAGTTTCTCAGCTGGGCCGTGGGCAGGGGAGTAGGAGTATTCAGGTTTACCAGAAACAGAGACCACAGCAAGCAGCTGTATGTTACATTCAGGAAAAAGCTGGCCAACCAAAAGCATGCCAGTCCAGGACCACTAACAGCCTGACAAACTGAGCCAGAGCCAGAGATGTCCAGAGAAAAGGAAGGAATTTTGGGAAATATCAGAAGGGCCACGACTGAGTTTCAAGACTAAGCAGTAGCCTGAATTGTCCTTTTCTGGCCTTTCTGTAAAATGCCTTTGACCACAACTTCTGCCCATCGAGGCTGCTAAATATCTATCTTTCTTGTGAGAACCAGTGATACACCTTCGGAATGGGAGAATGCCTTCACCAGAGAAAGCCCTGTGATTCATTCATTCACTCACTCATTCATATATTCATTTACTCATTTTAATTAATTCAACAAATGTTACTAGTGGTAGGCACTGTGCATAGAAGAAAATGCCTCTCTCACCACTGCTGATATTGGTTATAGAGCAGCTCCTGGGAAACCTACCTCTATGGCAAGATTCACCTACATCTCTTTACAAGTGGTAGAGTACAAACAAGTGAGCAGTAGTGTCCTTGGGCAAAGTGAAATGTTTCCACAAGCTGTTGGCTAGAAAAGTGTGCAGATTAGCTCAGTTATGCAGGGGCTTCTGATCAGTGTGTCCAGGAAATTTAACCACAAACTCTGTAGGAATCATCTTTACAGTAAATGTAGCATAGTGGCCAATCCTAGAGTTTGAAGCTGTTAACATTAGATTTAAAAGTCTTCCTTGGAGCCGGAGGGTTAGCTCAGTGGTTCCGGTGCCTGCCTCACAAGCGCAAGGTCCTGAGTTCAATCCCCGGTAACCACATACAGTGCTGGGCATGGAGACTCACGCCCACCAGCAATCAATACCACATACCACATACCATAGTGCCGGGTGTGGTGGCTCATGCCTGTAACCCAGCACTCAGGAGGCAGAGACAGGAGGATTGCTGAGTTCAAGGCTTGCCTGGGCTACATAGTGAGCTCAGAGCCAGCCTGAACTACAAAGCGAGACCCTGTCTCAAAAAAAAAAAAAAAGTCTTCCTTGTATATAAATTAAATTGCTTTTCAGATGGTTAAACCTTATTGTTGTTTTCCAGTTGTGGTACAACACCTGCATTATAGCTTTGATAGGGTAATTAGCTACTTAATCTGATGGTCAAAGTAGCATCTTATTGTCATTTTTAATATGCATATTAGATTTCTAGCAACTTGGAATATTTCTGTGTTCACCTCACTTACTAGGCTCCTGAGACACTCTATTCATTACTTTCCCCTTTCCCATTGCTAGCTTCTCTTCAGCTCAGCTTTTTCATGTTGGAGCATCCCAAGTATCCAGCCCTTTGGCCATATTTTTACTCTGTCTACACCCGTGTCTTGGATGATCTCATTGGATCCTGGGCTTTAAATATCCTATTTAGGCCAAACACTCCTCAATGTATATCTCCAATCCAGATGTCTTTCTTGATTTCAGAGCCATTAGTTTATTTTCTGTTCTGCAACTTCATTTAGAGGTCTTGGACTTCAAATACAAAATGTTCAAAACAGAATTTTTCTTTCTTTTCTTTTCTTTTCTTTTCTTTTTTTTTAAGATAGGGTCTTGCTGGCCTGTTCAGGCTGGCCCTGAGCTCACCATGTAGCCCAGGCAAGCCTCAAACTCAGCAATCCTCCTGCCTCTGCCTCCTGAGTGCTGGGATTACAGGCTTGAGACAACAAGATCAGCATTCAGAACTGTTTTTTTTTTTTTTTTAACAAACTTGTTCATGTTATATTCCTATCCATCTTTGTTAATGGTCACAGTATTGTTTCCCACTTAGGCTCCAAAGCCTGGGGTTCTTGTGAATTACTCTAGATCTCATACTCACATCTAAACCATTAACAAACTCTATTATTCTTTCAAATATAACCACATTATGCCCAGTTCTCACTATTTACATTGCTCCACTGTAATACAGACAGTTTTGCTTTCTTTCAACCTAATTTTGAGGCCCTTGTTGGAGGCTGGTTGGTTCCCTTCTTGAAGAGTTGATTAAGCCCCTCACCAGCTGCTTCCCTTACTGGACTCCCACCTGGGGCCACTCTCCACTCACCTGATTGTATCAAGGCCAGTTACCTGACAAGTAAGAATAGACCCTATGTTCTTGAGGCTGCCAAATGATATATTCACATTAACCAAGTTACAAGGTGCCAAGAAATCCAGCTACTTCCTCCCTCCTTGTTATATGGAAACTACCCCCTACAGTTTCTTGTTGTTGCCTTGTTCTGGGGTGTGATCTACGTGGCTCTGCTTGGCAGCCACAGTCCCTTCAGAGTGGGAAGTAACATGATTAGAAGATTTGAATTTCCAGCTGTAGGAAGAGGACAAGAGGTAAAGACTGAACTAGTCCTGCTGGCCACAATTTAAGTCATCATTCCTCTATAACAAAACCTCCATACTAATTCCTAAAAGGTGGGGTTTGGACCTTGCTTGATGATGCCTGGAGATTCTAGGAAAGTGGCACACCCAGTGAGGGCATGGAGATCCGTTTCTCTTGCCTCTTGTCCTTTGCATATCATCTGTCTGACTTCTTCTGAGTTGGGTCCTCCATAATGAACATAAGTAAACTTTTTCCCTGAGATCTGTGATAACTTTAGCACAGTACTGAAGTTGAGCAGGGGGTCATAGGGAGAGAATCCCAGTTAGAAGAGGTTGGCTAGAAACACAGGTGGCAGAACTGGGGATTTAGCTCAGTGGCACTATGCAAGGGCCTGAGTTTGATTTCTGGTAATGGAAAAAAAGAAAAAGAAACACAAGTGCTTCAAGACTTTCTATTGGTGCATGAGAGGGACTCATAAGATACTTGTTAACCTATGGGGCTGTGCTAATTCTACAGAGTTAGTATCAGAGTTATATTGAATGGTAGGCTGCCCAGTGGTTGTCCAGAGACATGAAAAATGGTTGGTGTGTGTACACCTCTTTTTTCTCCCTTCAATGCACCTATATTTGGTATTAGAAATGTTCTGTGTTTACAGGTTTAGAGGTTAGACTCTGACTTAAGCTGTCAACATGAAGCTTGTTTTTATAAGCTTAAAACACCTCATACTGTACAAAATCAGATTTTCTTTTAAACTATGTGAAGATATAGTGGAAAACTTTTTCTCATTTTGCACACAGAGAAAATAGGTGTAGACACGTGGGGAAGCTTTAAAAATGAAACTCAGCCAGGCCTGGTGCTGTATGCTTGTAATCTTAGCACTCCAGAGACTGAGGCAGGAAGATTGCTATGAGCTGGAGGTCAACCTGGGTTACATAGTGAGTTCAAGAACAGCTTGAACAATATAGCAGACCCTATCTAAAACAAACAAACAAACAAACAAACAAACAAACAAACAAACACCAACAAAATCAAACCAAAACAAAGGATAATTCAAAAGTATTGCTTGATTTTCTGTAAAATAATAAATTGCAGATTAATAGGCAACAAAGGGAAGTACTCCTTTAAATGTATAACCCACTATCAGTTGTTAGTGTTGACTTGTGATTAAGTATTTAATTTTCTACACTAAACTTTTGAACCCCCTCCTTTCTGCTTGAGAGAGGCTCACACTGACTGAGATGATGGGAACAAAATGACTCTCAGGAAGAAGGAATAAGAAGATTCTGAGCAAGTGGCTCCCCACCTGTGCAATTTCTAGCTTAACTGCTTATTTTACAATCTCTCCATCCAGTTAATTGTTCCCCTTTGGTTTTGCCTTAAATCAATCTCAGGCACTAGGATAGCATTTTTGTTATTAAAATCAATGCTTCCTTCCCTGACAACAATAATGATAGTGCAGCTGTTACTACGTGTGGAGGTAGAACAGGAACCTAAATATTTTTGATCATTGTAAGTCCTGGAAGTAATTGGTACTTTTATTTTCATTTCATGTGGAAAAAAAATTGGGCTTGAGAGGTCAGCAATGCCGTGTCACAGAGCACATCCCCTTAGCTGTCACCTGGGTGCCATGATTACTCTTGACAGAGAAAGGAAGTTGGTTTCTGGAAACTAACTTGGTTTCCGGAAACTGATGTCAGTAACTCCAGAGGAGTTCTTTATGATCTAGGCGTCCTGTTTGGATGTTTATAAGAAGAGTGGTTGTACTTTCCTTACGGTTCTTGCAGGCATGGAATGTGTTCATGCCTCAGAGAGATGGCTGGCAGTTCACTCATTTGCTGTGGTCTTCTGTCAAGGAAATCAACCTGACTGGAGCACTCTGTCTCAAGTAAGTGAACTCCCATCCCAGTGCCTCAGCAAAGCTTCCAATCAGGCTCAAAAGCAAAGCAATGAGAAATCCACAGGGCCCCTCCCCTCCCCTCCCCCTCCCGCGCACCCCACCCTTTGTCAAGGTTCATTGCTTCACATGCAACTGGGAAGTCTCCTGGGATACCAGAGGCCAGTTTAACTTTTCTAACACAAGTGCTCTTATTTTATTTGCCCTATTGCTGTTTAACCTGCTGGGATCTGGTCTTGTTCAAATAACATGCGCCTTTCAAGATGACATCTAATTAAACTCCAGATGACATGGCTTTACAGTAAGGATGGTTCTTTTATTTCTTTTACAAGTCACAGTTCCTCCTCCTTGCAATGTGCTCTTGCTTGTTTAATACCTCACTTCAAGGCATCCTGGCCCAGACTTAAGACACCATAGAAAGAAATAGGATGCGAGGCTGTGTAGCATTTAGAATAACTTATGCAGCCCATCTTCCAGCAGGAGAAATTTTGCTCTACATTCTATTAAGGTTCACATCACACTGAATTCTTTTGGGAAACTATCAAAATTGCAATATCCAAAGAAAATTCGAGAGAAAAAAATCTCAGTGAGATTCTGCAACCTAAAAATTTTGGTAAAGTTCCCCACAAAAAATAAAGTCACAATTCTCTCTGGTAGACATTTTCAGAGTATTGAGCTAAAGTTTGTAAATAAAGTTTGTTGCAGCCAGGAGACTAACACGTTTAAAAGGGGTCAATTAACATTTATCAAGAGCTGTTGGCATTTCTAGAGGGTATTTATCCAGGAGACCAAGTGGATCAGTTTGTCTTCAAAGGTATAAAAGTGTTCAGAGAATAACAAATCCATCATTAGTAGCACAGACTGGGATTTTCATATATTCTGAGGTTGAAAACTGTATGGGAATCGCCTTGGTTTTCTTTTTGACACATTCTTGAAATTTCCAAAGTCTGTAATTGTTCAACATTTAGATTTGGAGAAGCAAATATGTAGATGACATTTCTTAACATACTCACTGCTCGGATCAAGGAAAGTATCACCTAAGGCAGTTGTTCTGTGTCTGCCTGTCTGTCTTCTCCCTCTGTCTGTGGTGTCATCTTCCCTTTCTGAGTTCCTGCCCCCTCCTCCCTGAGCAGTGGGGTGCGCCTCTGAAACCTGCTCCCTGTGCGTGGGAGCCCAAAGGGGTGCAGTAAACTTGTTAGTCTCTGTTCTAACGAGCAGCTCCTCACATCTGAGACGTAAGCCGTGCTTCTTGGCTGGCAACACAGATGTACTTGAACGAGAAGGCTGGGATCTCCGAACACAGTGCCAGGGTCATGGGAGCCAGTTGGCCTCCTTTGCGGCTGACCTCATCACAGTTCCCCTGATGACTAAGTCAGGTGTTCGTCTGCTTCCCCGAGGACCTCTATGGCTCTGAAGCACTTGTGCATACTAGAATCGGGGAGACTTTAGTTTCTGCCATTCTTGGCGATCAGATCCCCAAGAGGCTGATGTCTTATCCTGCTCTTTTTAATCACTTCACTATCCCCACCATGGCAGTGCCTCTGGTACCCATCTCGGTAGGTAATCTTTTGACTTTCCAGTTCCTTGCTTTAATTCAAATTTGTTGAGTTTTGTTAAAGCCATTGACACTTTTGACTGAACACTTACTAGGTCATTAATTCTGAGGACAACTTGATGGATTAAGTCCTAACCCTAAAGAAGGATAGAATGAAGGAAGGCACTGTTAAGTCATCATTTCAGGGGCTCACACCTGAAATTCTATCTCCCCATCCTAGGCCTGAATAATTTATTGATCACATCTATAATGATCCAAAGCAAACTGACGGTAAGGGTCATTTTTCCACTTCATCCTCATTAAACAGGAACATTAACCCCCTCTGTAGGTGGGGTTAATCTGTGATGTCATGTGCTTTTAGAAAATAAAAAAGGGCAGGACTTGATATTGGATCCCAAGTTTGAGTCCAGCACAGTGCTACCTAGAGATAACAGATAATAAATGAAGGCGGGCGGGGTGGGGGGGTGTAGCTCAGGGTAAAGAGCCTGTGTTCACTCTCCAGCACCAGTAAAAAGCAGAGGCCAAAGTCTGGAAAATTTGGAACTGCCAAATTTGAGAAGTTTCCTCCAGGTGACCACCCAATTTCCTGCATATAATTCATCCATTTCTTGCCTCCTGGGAGGTCTTTGTATGAGAGCTTGTGTTGAATCTTGCTTCTGCTTCAAAGCTTTTACATGTACTTATTGCCCTGAAGGCAAACTGTAAGGTTGGAGGCAACATCAAGAGCCTAACTCTGGCTTCAGCCCCTCTCCAGTCCTGGTCTCCCTGCTTCCCCACTCAGTCTCTACTCATAGCCTCCCTTCCCTTGGGAAGTCTTTGCATGGTGAAGACCTCCTCATCTGTCAGGGGCAACTCCAAATACCCCTCGCTTTAGGAGGTCCTTGCCTTTCCATACATAGTTAACTCTTGGCTCTTGTGATTTCACAAACTACGTATTTTTTTCCCAGGGACCTCTATAACTTGGCTTACCAAAAACATTTTTATGTTTGTCTTTCCCACTAATCTGTAGCTTAACTGAAAGAAAAGACTGATTTTTTTTTTTTTGAGACAAGGTCTTGATTTGTAGTTCAGGCTGGTCCTGAACTCACTATGTAGCCAAGGCAAACAAGGAACTCAGCAATCCTCCTGCCTCTGCCTTCTGAGTGGTGGGATTACAGGTGTGAGCCTCCATGCCTGGCTTTTTGTTTTTTTTGATAGCAATCAAGCACACTACCTAGCACAAATTAGTCATTTAATAAAAATTTGATACAATAAAACAAGTTATCTACGTACATCAAGAGACTTCGATTCTGAAAACTGGCCTGAGACAGGGTTCCAGTGAGGAGACCTGTGTTCAGATTTGTGATTTCAGCGAATTTAAAAGTTGTACAACTGAACGTTCTTAACATCTTTATTCTTTAATACCAATCATTTAGGTTCATTTCCCCTGCATTATGGAAAGAAATGAAAAACACCAAATCATTGTTTATGGCCCTGGTTTGCTGGTTTTCTGTTACTGGAGAAAGTTCCCTGATCTACATCATTGACCTTTCTTTCTATGACATCATAAAGACAATTCACACCATTCAAAATTGAAGTTTTGAATTTACTCCATGATATCAAAGTTTAAGTAGTACAGTCCAAAAGACCCAAACAGAGGTTAAGATTAAAAGAAAAAAGTCATTGAATTGCACAGGGCAGTCACTCAGGAAGTGCTACTGCCTGGGGCCCGACAGCTTAAGGCACTGTGTGTGCTTCTTGGTCCTGGGTTCAGGTCCGTGTATACTTGGTGCTGTTAAGAGGATAGTCCCCAAATGGTGGGAGAGGAAACAAAGATGGGGTGTATGAAACAGAAACATCTTGCTTCACATGTTCCACAGAAATAATCTGAGGCAAATGCCCAACAGCCCCTGAGAAATAGGTATGACCATTTCCAGGTTGAGAAAAGAGGATGAAATAATAGAGAAGCTTGAAGAACTCATTTGGAAAATAAGAGAATTCATAAAGCAGAACTAACACAGAGGCAAGAGAAGAACTGAAGCATTTTGACTTCTTTAAGCTCTAGGACTTAACGTGGCAGCTAAATTCCCATCTGTCTGATGCAGAATTCAATATCTGGGCACTGTGGGTGGGGGCAGAGAAAGATCTCCACCCAGCTGCATGCTGGGACATCTCGCATCCTTTGTTTTCTATGGTTCACTCTACTTGGCTTTGGTCCCTAGGCCAGAGCAGGTTTAGAAACAAAAACATTTTCCAGCATGACAATAACCTGCTGGGTCTGGACTTTGCATGCTGAGTTTCTTCCACAGTGGCTAAAAATGTGTTTGGAGACTAACACGAGAAAGGAAACAAAAAACACACTGAAAGACAAGGGCAAAAGTATATAAGAAATTAAAACAGAATGCTCATTTATTATGTTTTAATATGTAGCCAAATATGACAGCACTATTACACAAATAGCTCCCTTCTCCCCCTCCAAATATCCCAAATTTGTTGACTTCAACTGAAAGTGAAAACATGATTTAATTTTGAAAATAGCAATCAACAGCAAGAACACATTTGGTCACCGCGAGCTCCCAAACCTTAAGATCTGTATTGGGTCATGGTAGCAGTCAATACACTGGATTTCTCATCAAATAATTATCAGGAAAAAAAAAATGACCGCAGCACCTAATCACTGCAGAACACTTTAAGAAGCTGTGTGAAGAAAACATTAGTGAATTATTGCAATCACTGTGATTCCCAGTTAAAAGATAAATGGCCAGTTAATGGAGTGTAAGGAGATACATTCAAACTTAAATCATCAGGCTTTCCGTGAAAATACCAGGAAGTCTACAGAAATATGTAACATCTGAATTATTGAATTTGCACAGTCAGTTGCGGTGGAGGGCACACTGGCTTCGCTCTCCTGTACTGTTAGTGCACATTTGGATACAATCATTTTTACATTCGCAGGCTCAGGTTCTCCCAGTGTAAGGTCACTATGAAGTATATGAGTGTTCCTTGAGATGACAGAAGGCTGCCTTGGAATGTCTCATGGACACAGCAGAGGGAACAGGAAGGACGCCCAGGGGACTGGAAGAAATTCAGAATGCTCGGCTTTCCAAGTCTTGTATTAACAGAATGTTGGAAAAACTTTTGCAAAATTAACCTTCACCTGACAGACCTGTCCTTGGTTGGGTGTACAGAGCTTTCAAAAACAGTGCGACACAGACTGGCAGTATGCTGCGCTCTACCACACAGCCTCCCTTTCTGTTGGGAGTTGACCGGTCAGATTTTCCTCAGTGTTGTCTTTGAGCAGCGCCACAGTGAGCTTTGTAATTCTGACAAAGAGGACAATTATACACACTTCCAAATACTTTACGAATATTCTGTGCTCTGGTGCAACTGGCAGAAAACATGGACAGCACCCCCCACCCCCCGCCTAGCCCCTCCCTGAGTGCTCAACGTCTCCTCTTTTCAACTTTCAACATTTCAAATGATTACGAGTAGAATTACCAGAAACAGTAGTAAATTCCTGGCATCTGAGGTTCCCATGATCCCAGCTGGCATGCGAAAAAGACTGTCTCTTTTTTCCCTTGGAAATAATGTACTTTCCAGGCACTGTCCAAATGCCCCAGATCAGGCAAATGAGATACTTGTTTTGACCAAGAAATGAGAAGACTATCTAGGCAAGGGCCTGGAGAAAGACTGAGTTATGGTATACACAAGATGTCTGTGTCCAAAGACTCTTAATTGATTTCTCAAAAATGATTTTAACTTTCCTTGCAAGGATAAGCTCTGATTTCTTTTAATGCTTTCAGAAGAGCATGGAAGACACTTGATTTTTCCTCCTTGCCATAAATATGACAATCTGATCATGTTTGTACTCAAACCACTTTAAAAATGGTTGTGTAGACATCACTACAATGTGTAGACAATGGCACCATGGCTCCATCCTGGGATAGTCAAATCTCACAGAGACAGAGCTCTGGGCTCACCGAGGAAGATGCCATTTCATATCTCTCCCTTGGAAAAATTAACCTCATTTCATTTTGTTGCCTTCGTGTGTTGCTTGGCTCATGGTCTCTGGTAAAAGAAACCAAAGAATATGATAATGGCTGTTTTTAAGTAAGTAGGAAATAAATGGAAAATTTCTTTTTGAAAATAGTAAGTAACCCAGTTGCCTAGACTAAGGACCTCACCCACTATTATGCTTGTACCACCCTCAATGTAGCAAACTTCTAAAATTAATTTATGATATGTATTTATTTGATAGGTACAAAAGGTTTACAGCTGTGTGATTGGTTATGACACTTCAGTAAAGTCATGAATATATGTATTTTTAATGCCAGGGAAAAGAGGGACTACTGTTAAAACCTAAATCTCAGAGGGAGAGATGGAATTCATTGAGATCTTTCAACTAAAATATGTTTATAATATTAATATCTGACAAGTTATTTTTAACTTTATTCTCTCAGGAGAAAAACTCGAGTAATTTTTAAATGTTAGTAAAATTATAAATTAGATAAAGATGCGTACCAATTTATGATTTGCATTTAATTTTTTCCAGCCTCTCATGGCTGCAAACATGGAATCTTTCATTGTAGAGAATGAACTAGAAATTAATATAGACTAATTTAAGTTTTGAGCATTTTACTCTTCATAAAAAATGTGTCATCAAGAAGCCAAGGATAGGGCTGGAGATTTAGCTCAGTGGTTCTGAGTTATTTTTCTCAGTGGTTCCTCGCAAGCGCAAGGTCCTGAGTTTGATCCCCCGTAACCAGATACAATGCTGGGCGTGGTGACTCACTCTCACCAGCAATTAACACCACATACCACCACGGGCGTGGTGGCTCACGCCTGTAATCCCAGCACTCAGGAGGCAGAGACAGGAGGATTGCTGAGCTCAAAGTTTGCCTAGGCTACGTAGTGAGCTCAGAGCCAGCCCGAACTACAAAGCAAGACGCTGTCTCAAAAAAAAAAAGAAGCCAAGGATAATGGATAATGTGTTCTATCAATTTACAATGGAAAGTCAATCCAAGAAATGATGTCCTTTTACTTTAATAGTTACCTTTTGCTTCTCTGCAACAATCATTTTAAGAGCGATGGGCAACCATTTAAGAGCATTGGGCACTAAAAGGTACAAAAGTTATGCCAGGAAATCATTATGCAGATCTATTCCTAAGTTGAATGTAGAGGATCAGCTTACTTAAAGGCCAAGAAATAATACCAAGCAGGTTGATGTGATAGTGGTGGAGTAGTAAATTATCCAAACATCTGAGGGTCTCCTAAATTGGAAGTTATCTGACTTCCATGACTGTCTTACAACAACTTTTCCTACATGTACTTTTTAATATTCCATAGTCATAGACTTTGTAATTAATGTTTTCAATTTTGCATCCACATTAGTAAATCAATAGTAGTAAATAATTATGAGTGCATCTAAAGTCTGAGTTAGTCTTAGGAAAGGAATAAACAGAGGGCTTCTATTCCAGTTGGGAGTTTGCTGTTAATTTTGAGACATTTTTAAGGGGCTGTCTTTAATTAATTCATCACATTTTTCAATCAGTGCAAAAACAGACACAAGTGCAAACTGGTATAGAATTGTCCACAAGAAATTGCTGGCCCTACCAGAAACTGACATGAAGCATAGCAAGTGAGTATGAGCTTTGGCTTGGTCGATTTAAGTATTCTAACTGCACTACAATGTGCAGTGACTTGGGATGGTTCAGGTTCTTTTTTCTCCCTAGAAAGACAATGAAATAAATCAATATTACTGCTCCTTTAGGCCCCTTGCTGACTGGATAATACAAGCGAAATATTCTGGTGATGCAAATGAGAAAACTTTCCAGAATTAGAGATAGAAATACAGCATCCAGGTAGACTTAAAATTAGATGCAGCCAGTTTCAACTTCTATGCACAATGAAGCAAAGATTAAGGAATGAAATTTGTGTAATGTGTGCAATGGCAGAAATAACTCCCCAAAGCAAACGTGTGAGATGAATGTCTGGTCCCTGCATTGAATGCAGAAACACTGCATGGTGACTGCAACAGCCAAGGGCCTCATCCCTAGCTATACAGAAGCCAGTTCCTAAGTTTCTAGAGACAATCAACCTTCTGCTCTCCTTTCAATAAATTTGTAGGATAGAGAAACTGACAAATAGATAAGGATGACTTGGGGTTGTGGTTGTGTATGGCTTTTGAAGTCTCTTCTAATAGTTCAAAGAGTTTATGATTCCAAGTCTTGTTTTAATAACCCACCTGTGATGGAAATTAAATGACAATGGAATGAAAAGTCTTTTGGTTCTTTTTGGCATAGTGGTCTTAACCGGGGTGGGGGGGGAGTTTGGTCAATCTCGCCCATCCTTTCAATTCAAGAGGACACTGGCAGTGTCTGAAATCACCTTCCATTGTCATAACTGGAGAGGTCATGTGTGCTACTGTCTAGTCAGTGAAAGCCTTAAAAGCTACCAAATACTCTGCACTATAGAGAGCCACTTACTCCATACCAAACAAAGAATTATCAGGCCAGAAATGTCAATAGTGCTGAGTCTGAGAAAACCTGAGATGGTCTGATAAATGATGTAATGACCACACGCTCCTAAAGTGCAAATGCTTCTTTGATACACTGATGCTTCTGAGGGCCTTAAAGTAGTGAGGTTCATTGTTCAAGAGCCACAGAACAAATACTGGTGCAGGGAAGTAAAGCTTCAACTATCCTATCTGCTTAAAAAGAAGGCAAGTGAACTGGAAAATCTTCTGCATGGGGGACATCTTTGAGTAGTTTTTCTAACCTTTGAAATCAACGGTCATTTGAAATACAGCAAATAGCACACATGCATTGTGGTGTATTATATACCATAAACATTCTTCAGGAGAAAGTTTGCTAAGTAGAAACTTTAGAGTAATACAGATTCCATCTACTTTTAAATTTGTGTTTCATGACTTCATTATGTTCTGATGATCAATTTGCATATCAGAACTCTATGTGTAACTGTGATTCAAGAAGCAGCACTGTAATTTGGTTCTAGCAGGTGTTCAATAGTCAAGTGAAGTGAGTCTTTGAACAGATAAGAGGATGAATCAAAGTGCTCTGTGAAGTATAAAGTGCTTTATAAACACAAGGTAATGTGAGGGTATAATACATAATACCACGGACCTCCCAGTAAATGCTCTCAAGGAACTTCTGAGGCCAAAAATGTCCCAGTGGTTTAAAGAACTAATCAAAATTGTGACTACATGAGCAAATTTGTTTTCAATCATATTTGAGAAGAAATAAGACAAAGGCACATTTTAAATGCCAAAGATAAGTAGTGGCGCCAACTTGGATGAAAGAGGGAACATGGAACACCAAGTAAAGATCTGGCAAGAACTAGAACTAAAACCTGCTTGTGGCTATAGGGTTAGCAGGATTCTTAAGGTAGCAACATGACAGAGTTCCCTGTGACAAGACAGAAGTGATAATCCACGGAGCAAACAGAGTTAGTTCTGAGATGGATTGTGTTGGTAGGTCTTAATGGCTGATAAAATGATGTAGGCAATAAGAGTTAGAATAAAAATGACCGATGAGGAGTACTAAGTTCTGGACCAAATTCTGACATGGGGAATGACTATACCTCTTCAACCCTTGGTTTTCTTATCTGTTGGGTGAAATGACTTCCTGGGATTCTGGCATAGAGATGCTGATGGTAAAACTGAAGGTAAGAACTGGAATGTAGGAGAAATTCAAAGCAAAGGAACATTTCACAGGAAGAAAACATAACCACAGAATCTATTTTTTCAGGCAGTCTTAAATATTAATCTCTTATCATGGAACTAAAATGTCTTAAATGAAGGCATGAATACTGGAAGACTTTTTTATTTAGGCAATAGACACTAGGGATATTATATTTCTGCTGTAATAGAGGAAACCGTGTAATTGGCAAAAAGGAATTAAAGCAATTCTCCCATGTGTTTGAATGAATTCTTCTTTGAGACTTTCTAAAGAAATGTATGGAATTATCTTTGCTTCTTTGACTTATGGACTGTTCTTCCTTTGATTGCAAATGGTACTGCCACTGGGCCAAGTGATAAGCTTACATGGATTACTTTGATACAGATTTCAAAAGACTATACATTTATACATTTCATCAGTCTGTACAGTAATCTTGCAAGGAAAACAGCACAAAAATATTTTTATTTTCCCAAACTGTAAATGGAGACTCAGGGAAGATGAAATCATTTTCCCAGGCTAAAATAGTTGAGACTCATAACCATGTCAGCTCAGACTCTTTTCATTCCACTATGGGGTCTTTCTAAGACAAATGCTCGGGCATGTACAAGAGCTACTACATTTTCTCTCTTCTCTCCTTTTACTTTTTCCTTAAGGACATAGAATTAAATTAATAGATTCCAAAAAAATTTTTTTTTCTTGACAGAAAGTCAAAATTTTTGTGATAGAAGTATTTTGTGTTGTCCAAACAACATAGTAATCATCAGCCACATGAGACTGTTGGTTACTTGAAATGGGGTTAGTGCTATTGAATTGAAAATTATATTTAATTTAAATTAATTTCACTATGACTAGCTATATGTGGCTAGTGGATACAATATTGGATAATACAACTCTAGATAATACATGTGAGAAATGAACAATTGTCCTAGGTATCTCCAATGAAAATAATAATTATGGTCAATTGTACTTTACTATTTTTCTTCTTGTTAGTAAACCCTAAAGACCTTACACTTCATAACAAATCAGCATTATGATAAAGCCCATCAAATTGGCTTCTGATATTTCTCTTGATTTGAATAACTATCTAATCATTATTGTTTTTATATATTAGGATGAAACAACTAAATTCCTTTATAGCACCATTTACCTGATTTCTCCTAAAGTTTGTTATGAATCCCTTTGTTGTTTTTAGTTTTAAATTATTATTCTTTATATTCACAGCATAATCGAGTAATGTGTACATACATTTTCTCTAATACCGTTATAAAATTTCCAGAAACTGTGTCTATCCTCCATTTACAGCAGATGAACACCAAGAACAAACCAGAATGACAAAAAGAGTTTAAAACAGAATGACAGCCTCAGGAGAGAAAGGAACTGAGCTGACATTCCTCTTGCTACTTCAGGACTAATGTACAGAAGAGAATTTTCACTGTCTTTAATCTATAGTTCTTCTAGGAAGTTTTCTCAAATCTTTTAGTCTTTTTACTTCTAGGTTTTTTCCCATTAATTGGTGTTTTGGTTTATTGAACAATTCAGAATTTTATTCATTGAATAGAATTATCAGTTCCTTTGAATTTATCGTGGAAGATAATCTCCGAAGGGTATAAAGATAACATTCATATTTGAAATATGTAAGGAGTCAGATACAGATGAAAGATATTTATATAGATGTCAAATCAACTGCTGTTGGAAGTCACATCTACCAGAAAAGCTCATGATAGAAGCATCATCTTATCCTAAGAGGAAGTCGTCTATACGTTCCTTATGTATGTTTAGAATACCAGTTGCACCAGTTACACTGGCAAGTCATTTGGTTATTGCTATCTGATCGAACCAACTCCAAAGAATAAATTGAGACACTTCATATAAACTGTATGTAGCCAAGGCAGAGAGTTTGTCACGAGTGCCTTAAATCACTTTGCTTTTCAGTGTTCTTTTTGCCATTATTAACTAAGCAGTTTAGGGAAGTTACCCCTCTCATCTGCTACATAATGATGTAAAGAAAAATATATGTTGCCAGGAAATGGCACTTGTTTACATCAGACAACCGAGATAATTGGATGTGGCTCTTTGTTAGTGGGTTAATGCCGTCCAACACAGACGTTGTGCACAGATGCCAAGCTGTTAGTAAAGTGCTACTTTGGAGACATGACTGTGTTTTGAAACCTGAATCTGCAAAGGTTGAACATGGTGCCTGAGAAGAACCAATCTAGCACAGAATGGGAAAAGTTCTCTGGGTCAGAATGTTGATGAAACTGGACACATAGTACCTGAATTTAAACTTTAGGAGCTCAGTACACATATCAACCACTTTTCCTTCTCAAGCAATGCTTTTCCTTTCTTCACTCATGGGCAATTTTCAGAATCTGGACTGTGATTCCAGGGCAAATGGCAGCTCCATCTAAGGAGCTTTTTGCATTTACTTCATTTTGGCTGGGAGGGAAGAGGTTGGAGGGAAGGAAGTTGTGGATCAAACAGGCAGGAGAATGATGGGCACTGCAATGAATTAAATCATTTTTGCCAAATGACATAAAAATATTCTCATATTAAGGATTATTTTACAACTCTATGGAGGTGAAGTAGCGATGCGTCTTGCATTTGTTGTCATGAGGACAAAATGCACTCTTAGTCACAAGAGCCTGCCTTGTGTTAGTTATAAACAAAAATATATTTATATATATAGAGAGATTTATGTAACTACTATGTGCTTTAAAGAAAATTACTGTGTGATTCAGCAGGGTTCTTTCATTCTTTTATCATCAGGGATATATATATATATATATATTGACCTGAATGGCTTTCTTAGACAGGAATCGACAATGAAATGGGCTTTTCGTACTGAAATGGCAAAAAATTGAAAAAAAGCCATATGTGTAAAGTCCCTTACCATTTTGTCTCAAAAAAGTGATCAAGGAATTCTTTGTACCACTTCCTTTTGTTTCCATCAGCCAAGAGCAACTGTGGCTTCGTGAGACTTCCGGGGGGTGGGGGTGGGGGGGAGGATGACTGAAGCAAAAGCTTCTTAAATCCACACAGAGGTTTTATTCTGAGGCAAGGGAATGGAAAGCCTCATTTGCTAATCCTTCCTTCCCAATTCTCAGCTAAAGTTAGGAAATGTCATAGCTCATAGAAAGGGCATTTGCTGCCAGGGGAGAGGCGGGCATGGCTTGAACTTCATGGACATCTCATACAGTAAGGAGCGAAAAACCAAAATCCATTTGCCACATGTCTGTTTGGAAAAAGATGGAAAATTTCTCATTTTGGGTTTGGTTTTGCCTCCACACGAGTTACTGTCCTCAGCACACAGGAAACATTTCATCACTGTTCTTTCGAGTAAAAGAGTCCCAGCTTGGGAACACAGATATCTTTGAGACATTAGATAAGAATATTTGAACCAAAGTTGTAAATCCCTTGTAAACTAAAGCTTTATTATTATTTTATTTTTTCTCGATCCCTTTCAACCCTGCACCTAAGCCAAAAATCACTGCAATGTTGTCACGCTTCTGGTAAGTCCATAGGAGATGTTCCTTCTGGGTGAACTACAGATGCCCTTCCACTAAGGAATGCTGTGTTCAGTATAAATGGCATCTCGAATAAATCTTAGTTTTCCTTTTACCCTTCTTGGGCTGGGCTTGTCCAGAAATCTTGTCTTCTTCAGGCTACAGCAGTGTGGGGCTCGTGTTTGTGTGTGTGTGTGTGTATCTTAAAGATATAGGCAAAATTTTAGTCTTAACACCCGTAAGCCAGTACTGGTGCTATTCTGTCCTAGAAATTTTAGCACTGCTCTGATACAATAAAACCTTCTTTTTCTCCAACTGGTTCGACTTCAGCATAGGCAGGGTGTCCAGAACCTCTTCGGAACTTCATTGCAGGCCATCTGCTTGGGCGTCTCTACAAGCACAAACACAAACACAATGAGCAAGAGGGTGAGCTCTCTTTACCAGGAAAGTGTGTTCACTACTACCTATTCTAGGTTAACTTCTGAACTAAATTTAGAAACACAGTAAATGATCCCTTTTTACCACCATCACTGGAATTCGTCACTATTCCCCTCTTTAAGCCCTTGAAGCCATGTGCTTGTGTTTCCACTGTGACAATCGCTGTTCCAGGCAGGTGACAACAGACCTTTTGCCACAACTTCCCCCAGAGACTTGAGAGCAAGTTTTAATGCCTGAAACAAATTGATGTCTGAAATGCACTCAAACATAAGTAGTCAAAAATTTTATAATTAAAAGACACAGCTTTTAATAGTCACTGATACTTTCCTGACTCTAGACATCAATACTCCTATCATTTCATTTATTAATGCATTCAGAACCGTGAGGCTGCACAATTCTGCACAGTTCCTAGAAATGTGCTCCCAGTTAGGTGCTAGACTTCCTAGCAAATATGCCAAGCAAACTATCATTAATATCTGAAGGGTACTTATGAAACAGAGTGTACACATTTATGACTTTTTGTGCTTGGAAATTAATGCCATACTCTGCAAACAGAGTCCATCATCAGAGGATGTGGACCATCTGGAGTGTATGAACTTATACTGCACAGTAGGCACTAGTCCTAAAATACTGCTTATTCGTATTGACAGAAAGAGACCACATCTTCCCAGCACTTGATCTACTGAGCAAATCTCCCATGATTTACAAACAGACATGCTGAAATGGATTACTAAACTACAGCAGCAGAAGACACTAAAAATACTTTTCACCGCTACTTTGCCTAGAAATGATTACTCCATTTATCAAAGTGCCTGCAATTTTGAAGAAACTAAGGCAATAAATAGTGAAGGAAGTTTATTTCTAACTAAGGAATTTTAATGCAGAAAAGGTTAAATATCAGTGTACAGAGACTGGCATTTGGTATCTTGCTGGAATTGCCAACGATGGGGCACTGTCAGTGATTAATGGCAATAGAGGAAGTTTTTCACATCAAGTTGGAATCAGTGTTTGCTGTACATTCTGGAAAAATGCCAACCAAAGTAATTACACTCCGGCTACTAATGATACTATGCGTTGCTGCCTCTGTAATATTGTGTGGCCTGAATGCTTTACATTTGTTAGCTAATTAAGCCCCAGGAGAAAAGTAACACTGACCAGTCCTTATTGTGTAAAAGAAGAAATTAAAACTAGGCAGCAGGTCACATAGCAAAGCAATGTGCTACTGGGGGACTGATCCCATAGTCAGTGGAGACCTACTAGGCATCCATAGGTAGAGGGTGCTGTAACAAACTTGTAGTTACCCCAGTTTGAAGGAGAAAGAGCCTCATGCCGCAGTTCACCATTTATACCCCCACCCTGTGTTCTGTGACTCCATAGCTGGTCTCTTCCAAAGCCACAATCGCTCTAGGCAGTAGCACCACTAAGACTTTGCTTCCACTGTTGCCTGTTCCTAGGCCCAAACAGTGGTTGGTCCAGCTAGGAGGTGTCACCCCACAAACCCCATTAATTTCCAGGCATGACACTTCAAGACTGTGCTGTGGGGAAATCCTGCATTAGAAACGAGTGCAGATGACGAATATGCTGTGAAAGGTGCTTGTGAATATACATCTTATTGAGCTCTTAACATTTTTTGTTTTCTATGGATGACTCACATGCAGGATGTCATTCAATACCTATAATAATCTACATTTTGTACAAACCTGTGATGTTAAAAATGACAAGAATTAAATAAAATGCATCTAATTCCAAAGTTAACTTTGGCTACTACAGAAATTACTTCTTAAAATTCAATGCTTTATGCTTACCTCAGTATTTGTGAACATGATTTTATTTTTATCTTAGTCTTAAAATATAACATTATCATCGTGTTTGTTATTTTGGTAATAAATCAGGATTACTAAGCTAGTGATTTCATCTTAGGTAAAAAGACTGCAGAATTGTTGGTTAATGTGTAGCACATACTCCATGAACTTACAAAGTTCTGTGAAATAACATTAAAATGTCGGGCAGTGAGGCTTCCTCAGCACAACTTATTTTGAGAAGTATTTACATACCCTTAAAGATAATTTTTCTTTTTTGTTACTCATTTTAGAAAAAAATATGCATAACTCAACAAAATTCAAAATATTTGAATCTCTCCTCCATAATTTGGCCAAACTCTCTTTGTATATCATATACATGCCTCCATGACCAAAGGTAAAGAAAATACAATAGATATAATGCAACCACACAATTATTCAAGACTGCCTTTTTATTCAGGCAAAACTGAAAGCTTAAACTTACTTCTACAGTATTCTACAAATTAAAAGAAAAAGTAATTTCCATACTAATACAGTATCTTAAAACTTACGTAGGTTGAATACACAAAACCTGAAACTTTCTGAGCATTGATACGATTCCATGAATAGAAAATTCCACACTGGGTAACTATTTCATGAATAAAATTATTTAAAATATTTGAAGCATCTCTGCCAGTCTACATGTAGAATAAGGTCCATATAAAACAAATGAATTTTGCATTTGACTTCAATCCTATGTACAAGATACCTCTAAAATCCATAAACAATAAAAAGTTATGAAATATTTCTGATCCCAAAGAGTACTGATATGACATCCTCAGCTTGTGATGAAATCTAAGAAATGTCACGTAACTAGGGTTTCAAAGTTTAGCTTTATTGTACATTTGTTTACAATTTTTTGAGGACCCAGATTGAGCTCTGAGAGAGCCAAATTGTAATAACTTCGATAAAATTGTTTTCTTTATATTTTCACAAAGAAGCAGGCAATGTTATCACATATCACAAAACAATCATATGATTGTGAGAAAAATAATTTGATTCTTCTGGGGGTTAATTTCTTCTTGTGCAGAAAGGTCTGAACATTTGTCTTCTAAAACTCTAGGATCTTTTTTTTTTTTTTTTAGACACGGTCTTGCTTTGTAGTTCAGGCTGGCCCTGAGCTCACTATATAGCCCAGGCAAGCCTCGAACTCAGCAATCCTCCTGTCTCTGCCTCCCAAGTGCTGGGATTACAGGCGTGAGCCACCACGCCCGGCTTTTTTTTCAAGACAGTGTCTTGCTTTGTAGTTCAGGCTGGCTGTAAACTCACTATGTAGCCCAGGCAAGCCTCGAACTCAGCAATCCTCCTGTCTCTGCCTCCCGAGTGTTGGGATGACAGGCGTGAGCCAACACGCCCGGCACTGTGGTATGTGGTATTGATTGCTAGTGGGCGCCCAGCATTGTATGTGGTTACCGGGGATCGAACTCAGGACTTTGCGCTTGCGAGGCAGGCGCCGGAACCACTGAGCTAAATCTTCTGCCCTCTAGGATCTTAATTCTTGCTTACCTCACACTACTGACTTTAAAAGATCATAAGGATGATCTCTGAGGGAAAAGATCATGAGGGAAAAGATCATAACTAAAAATAGAAACGACAAACCCTCTGGGCTGCAGTTCTTATCATTGCTCCTCCTTTCTCAGTCTATTAATTTTTTTTTTTTTTTGCTTTTTGAGACAGGGTCTCGAGTTGTAGTTCAGGCTGGGCCTGAGCTCACTATGGTGCCCAGACAAGCCGCCGCGAACTCAGCAATCCTCCTGTCTCTGCCTCCGAGTGCTGGGATTACAGGCGTGAGCCACCACGCCCGGCATTTTAGTATGTGGTGTGGATTGTTGGTGGGCGTGTCTCCACGCCTAGCATTATATGTGGTAACCGGGGATCGAACTCAGGTCCTTGCGCTTGCGAGGCAGGCGCCGGAACCACTGAGCTAACCCTCCGGCCCCTCAGTCTATTAATTTTTATAATTCTTAAATTAAAGGGGCAATTTTATAAATCAGTTTTAACTTAAATTGCTTTCTATGTCTCTCTGCAGCTGATCGGATAGTTGTGTGAATGAAAATAATAAGCAAGACTTTAACAGAATGAATATGTAGTTCTCATAGAAAAGTCCTTAAGCTGGGCGCTATAGTGCTATAACACGAACCATCCATACAGTGGACCAGGAAAAGGATGGATAAAGGACCTAGGAACATTGTCCTGACCCAGTCATAATCTTGCAAATATACACAGTCTGTCATTTAAGGGAAGGGAAAATATTGAACTTCTTTCTTGAGGCTTAGACATTTCCAAATCTGGGTTCTTTTTGAATGCTTATTTCAAATTGTTGCTGAAACTGATGGAGGCCACAGGGTCACTTGCTAACAGAGCAGGATGTATGCTGGAAATTTCAGAATTCGAACCAGACTGTAATGTTAATTCATTGCAGAGTTTCAGGACGTAATCCCTTAAAACATTATGAGTGTAATGCGTGGGTGATCTTTCATTTCATTTCTGAGAATTATTTATGTGATTAATCACATTCAGAAGAAAATGTTCACCATGATATGTCAGCACTGGAGTCGGCTGTGCTGCAGTAATTCTCCCTAATTACTCCTTTAGTGCTATTAATTGAACAGTCATCCAGATATGTTTCCATGGTCCCTGGCCAGATAATGAGCTAGAATATCCACAAACAAACCTGTGGGGTATGCTCAGTTACAGTGTACACAAGACTGCAGCTGGAAACCCCTCCTCTGCTGCAGAAAGCAAACATAAAGTGCTGTCATTGGGTTGGGTGAGCTTTTGAAAGAGCCATGGGTACAAAAGAAAAAGGGCCTGATTTTGACGTTCAAGGTCAAGGTAAAAACAGTTATGGTTCACGGAGGCCTCTGTCAAATAAGTTATCTGAAATTTCCACAATTTTGTGGTTCTCCTCAATGAAGAGAAAGGGGCTAGAAAGTGTTGGGGTGACCCTCAGCATAAGACTGGGGCAAAGCCACATGTCTTTGTCAGTTTCCTCATCTGGAAATGACATGAACTTGATTACTGATTATTTCCAGATACACTTTGAAACAATTTTAAAGCCCCAGACCTTTTTCTAATAAAACTTTACCCACAAGCCCCGAGAGAATCATGCAGGGTATCTCTCCTTTAACTGTGATACAGGTGTCTCTGATCCTATGGGCTCCTGGAGGCCTGTGGGAGTATGAGTCCTGGCCTTTCTTAAGACATGTCTTTGGATACTATATAATTGATCCTGGACTCCTTAAACTTGATGGTGCAGGAAAATCACAGGGGACCTCATTCACAGGAAGGTTACAGCTCAGGAGGTTTAGAGGAGGCCCAGGGTTCAGGATTCTTAGTCAGCTCAGGGGTGCTGATGCTTCCGTGTCACATGACACCCTTGGAAGAGCAAACATAATGACTGTTTCTGGTTTCTTCAAACAGGAACTTCCTCCATAAGCAGGTGAAGAAAAAAATCCTGGATTCCAACCTTCCTTGTGCTTCCAGCAGGCCTTTGCGGGAAATGAACACACAGTTTGGACAGGCTGGTCAACTTTTCCATGTTTCCCGGTGTCAACTTTCCAATATTTAGCTTTGATAAAGTTTTGCTCTCCAGAGGAAAGGCATTGTTTATGATTTTCATACCTCAAAGTAGAAATTACTCTCTATTTCATTTCATTGTGTTGAATTATTTCTTCAGTCTTAAGAAGTCATGAGGCTCAGTTGCCAGATTCAGCAAATTCAGAAATCTGAGTTTCAGAAAAAATGAGTCCTTTAAAGAAATGAATCAAAACTGTATTTCATGGACATACACAGAAAAGTGACTCATCTTTTATTTGAAATTAAAATATATCTTAAGTGTTTTTGATTTTGGCAACCTGATCTATAGAGAAACACATCACTTTGGGTTCTGGCCAGGGAAAACTTGCAGTGTAATTAAAATAAAC
>PVIC010003544.1:0-68429 GCA_004025085.1 Thryonomys swinderianus | reverse complement strand
AACTAATATTTTACTTTTCATATTTAAAAATGTTTTCTTTTGCTCTTTACCTCGTATTTACTCACAAGGCAGCTGTGGTTTACTGCTTGCAATGACAGGAAAAGGTAGAACTCTCTAAAGAAGTTTTATGAAGTATAAAATTTAGTGTATTAAAAATTTATAAATTGCACACACTATATATTCTATTTTTAATTCTAATTTGACAAATTGACTTTAAAATTGTTAACCTCTCAAAATGATAAGATTCATAAACAAATAGACTGGAAGATAAATTTTACTTCTTAAAATAGCCTGTCAAAATTTAAAAGATGGCTAATATCTACTCATAACTAAAGCAGAGTACAGGGCATTTCACATCATCTTAAGGAAAGAAGTCACATATGTCTTGCCTTCAAGTCTATCCTTTATTACTTCTCATGGAATTCAGATCATTTACGAGCCTATGTGATTTATTTTACAATGCATAAGTTAACAAAAAGGCACCAAACCACAAAGTCGTTCTGTGTTTCATGTGATGTATTTGGGCTTCTTTGCAAAGGCTAGGTTTGCAATCACATAAGCGTACACGTATTAACATAGTTGCATATTTATGCTTCAAATCCAGTACTTTAATTTTCACCCTCAATGTTAAAACCTCTCTCCATGTGGCAGAAACATACCGAATATTTACTGTGAACCAGCCTTACTTGCCCGACATAAGGGAATTCTCTCCCAAGAAATCCTGAGACAGTATGTGCTCCCGGAGGCCCTTTAAACAGCAGCACCAGGAAGCTGAAGCGGAGTTTGGTTTCTCATTCCTGCTGTAGCGTAGCGCACCTGCCTCCCTCCGCTACCTTTACCTTGTGTGGGCCGCTCTGGATGTCCATCCAAATGAAAGAGAGTGAACATGAAAGCACATGTATATGTGGGGTACGTAGAGATATGGGTAAAAATGAGAATTAACTTGTGACATAGACTGGTACAAATTCGGCAACGTGGAATGTGATTGTGAGCTGGATATAAAATGTACCAATAAAGAATTCAATTAAAAAAATGAAAGCGAGTTCCCCTGAGACGAGAGCAGTCTAGGAAACCCTAACTGTGCTCTCGCTGTCACACAAATCAGTGCTGCTGGAGTGTGTCCAGCAAGGAAGCCAAAGCGCACGTTTGCTCCAGCCTGCTGGGCAAGTTTGATTCTCGAAGTCATTCGACAGCCCAACACTGTGATGCGTTTTACATTTCGCGGTCTTTCCAGAAACTTTTTAGGCCACAAATATTTAGAACCCTGAGAAACGTATTTCTGGAGAGTAAAGCAACAGAAAAAGGTCCTAGATCTCACTACTGATTCGAGCAAGCAGGGCGTGGGAAACGTACAGGACACACCCATCTCCCTAGCAGCTTGTGTCCCTTGTGTGCTAGTTCTTTGGAAATATTACAAGGTGGAGCGTTTCTGCTTTCCTTCGGCAACTAGTGCGTTGCTTCTGTGTAGTCCAGCACTATAAATGAATTGTACAAATAGACATATTTCCAATAGTCTCACAGATTTTTTCCAAATCCACAACCTGTCTTGCTTTTCTTATCATTTTTACCTGTCTTGCATAATAGCAAGCAAAAGACCACTGAGGACTGAGATCTAATTAAAAGAGCAGTTCTGACCTTCTCTAAACCTGTCTGCTATCACAATCAGCTACCGGGAGTACTGAGATTTGCAAGTTAATTGTGTAATAACATATGGTCTGAGCTCTGTGGTTATTAGTGAAGAATAATGTCTCTAAGCTCATCCAGTATTTAGATTACAGAGACCTTTGTGTGTCCTTAAAGCAAAGGTACAAATAACACACATTTGTACGTTAGCAGTTGAAGTGATTGAGTATCACAGAGCAGTCTACATAAGTTGTTTAATAGTTCATATTTTATTTTAAATCACTCTCTGTATTGTGATACCATAGGGGTAGACACTGTATCCAAAAGATGGAACAGTATTACTGACAAGTAACACAGGGTTGCTAAATGGGGTTAATGTTTCCCTGCTCTGTGTCCTCCATTCTCTTAATATCCAGTCTCACAGAATTATTGGTTAAATTAATGAAATGTATATCTATGCATACATATGTGCATATATAAAACCCATAGATATCTAAATGGAATATATGATTTAATAGACAATGTAGCATTTAATATGATATAATATGAACTTATTAAAATGGTAAGTATTGCTTATGTTAACTTTAAGTAATTTGATTTGTTCAGACTTTTCCTTTGCTGCTAATGCTGACATGATGTTTGGCTTTAAAGCAGTAACATATAAAGACATAATTAGTAGTACTTTCTTTTTTTCGTTCTTTCTTTTGTTCCTTCCTTCCTTCTTTCTTTCTTCTTTCTCTCCTTCCTTCCTTCCTTCCTTTTCTGAGACAGGGTCTCGCTTTGTAGTTCAGACTGTCTCTGAGCTCACTATGTAGCCCAGGCAAGTCTCGAACTCAGCAATCCTCCTGCCTCTGCCTCCTGAGTGCTGGGATGACAGGTGTGAGCTACCACACCTGACACTGTGGTGTCTGGTACCAATCACTGATGGGTGTGAGTCACCACACCCAGTATTGTTGTATGTGGTTATCAGGGATAGAACCAGGGACCTTGCGCTTGCTAGGCAGGCACCAGAACCACTGAACTAAATCGCCAGCTTTTTCATCATATTTTTTTGTTTCACTATATTTTACATTAGCCACAATAATCAAGAATTCATGTCATATTGATGGAATTTTATATAGAATTTAAACATAAAAATGTATGGATAAAATCTTGAAAAAAGAGACTTCAGAATCACTGAATAAGGGAGAAAGACATCTAAGAATCAAGCCAAGAGGTTATAAAAAAAAGTACTGTGCTTTCTATAGCTACCTAGAGATGACTAGGTAAACAAATGTACATGTTTTTCAAATGGTTCAAATGGACTAACCTTTCTTTGTTTCATATTTTTATATTCAAACATCTATTTCTATGCAATCTGCAATATGTACATAATACTTACTACTTTTATATTACTTGGCTTTGTCTTATATCCTCTGTTTCCAAGTTATTTCCTAAAAGACTAGATCTGTGTTATATGTATTAGAAAAAATGAAATATCACCTAGATTAGTCATGTGGAGCATTCCAAAATGATTACAGAGAAAGGAAGTTAATATTTGTAGGTGCATATAAAGCCCATTTACTGATTTTTATAAGCTGTGTAATTTTAATGTATGGAAATTTTGAATAAAATCCTGGTAATTATCCATGTAAATGAAGACAGTTTTAGAGTATTCATATCAACATTTTCCTGAGAAACAGAACAGATGGTATAGAAGCTAAAACTCTGAGTACATAAGTAAATGTGTCAAATCTAGCTGTTTCTGCAACCAAAGGGGTGACTACTGAACTCGGGGGTAATCTTTGTAAGTTTCTAATTCTTCACCAAAAGATCTGCTGTATCCAACCATGATATATATTACCAAAGTCTTACATTATTTTGGGAGTCAGTGTGTTAATTTGTTTCCTTTCTTAGAAATATCTGACGTACTACATCATCTCCTAATTTGTAGGCACCATCCAATGGTATAGACACATTGGCTTAAGGAAAGCCTACATTCAAAAGTAGTAGAAGAGCCGGGCATGGTGGCTCACGCTTGTCATCCCAGCACTCGGGAGGCAGAGACAGGCGGATTGCTGAGTTCAAGGCTTGTCTGGGCTACATAGTGAGCTCAGGGCCAGCCTGGACTACAAAGCGAGACCCTGTCTCAAAAAAAAAAAAAAAAAAGTAGTAGGAGATATTTTTAAATCCCATAATTTTTCGAATCTCTACCTACTGAAAGACAATTAACCAGATCTATATCTTGAAGTTGCTATATCAACAAAATGGCATTTGGCAGGAAGTATGATGATATATTATAAACATCAATGGTAAGGGGGGCTATCAAAAAGAAATAAATATAATTTCGTTCATTCATTCATTCACTCCTTAACTCCCAACTCTATGATGATTTTATTCCAGAACTATGAAATGCTAATCATAAGGTTTAGAAAGATGCATTCCATTACAACCCTAGTATCTAGCTTTTCGTATATTAGAACATTTTTAGACAGTCTGTGCTTTCCCTGTCTGTAACGGTTATCAGTCGCCCTGCTGCAAATCTCCTGCTGCTCCCAGCTGTACAGACTCAGACCTATGGCCCATTTCAGTAACTTACTGTACCCACTGGGACCGCTGGGTAAGTATTGACTATACTCCAAAGAGCGGAGATTTCTGCCGGAAAGTGTTCACTTTAAACAAACAGACTTTCTCAAATAAAAAACACAAAGAAATAAAAATAAAAGAACCTACTAAAGACATACAGACTCAATATTTTCTCAAAGACAAGTCCCCAAGTACGAATAAACCATGAATATATTGATCTGGGAAAAGTAAAACAACAATCACAATTGCAGCTTCATAAATTTTTTCATCTCTTCAAAAAAAAATACAAACAAGAGATTTTGTAAAATCTGCTCTTTTAGGTCTTATTTTAGTCACCGAGACATTTGTCATTGGTCTGATTGACAGTAGCTGGCTCTGCTCCTAGGCCCGGCTGGTAAAGAGAGGAGCAAGTCTTCTGCTCATGGACTGCCAGCTCCTGGGTACACTGTGCCCTGAGTTTGTTTCCTTGCATAAAGAGCCACAATGATTCTGTGTCACTTTACGGCTTGTGTGAATCGTGTCAATATTTAACCCAACACATGGCACATAACAAATATTCAACTGGCAATGCCCATTTAATCCTTCATTGATCGAATGCTGGTGATCAGAAAGCTTGTCAGAATTTGGTGAGCTTTGAAAGAGGAAGGGCATGACTGATAGCTCACAGGCATGAAGGTTTCGGACGGTCATGGGCATGGTCATTGGAGGGCACATGGCTGACACCACAGGATATGGTGAGTGCTACCAGCATGAAGGAGAAAATGAGAGCATTTAAGCTCAGACACTTGGGAGTTTAGTGCCTTTTCACAGGGTCAACAACTAAATGACAAGAGAGGCAAAAGTATGAAAATAAAGCACCTATTTTTATTTTAATGCCACAGAAATTTGATGGTCTGAAAATAATGTTATTTCCTTTGTCTTACTAGACAGAATCTAAAATTAGACTGGTTACTACTAAACCCCTTTCCTCTTTAATTCATTTACATTATTTATTAAAATAAATAGTCAAAATGCCCCAAATCAGTTTGGAAAATCAGACTAGCCTGAATTCTGTTATCAGTGTAAGGTCCACACCGTGAAGCAAGAGTCACAAGTGCTCTGTGTCGCTCGCAGCATCCGCCTACCCTCCATCCGCACATGCAGTGACAGTGTACTGTTCCCGACACACCCGGGCTTACCTCCCACGTGGCGCCGGTCATCTTCCTATCCTTGGCACAAGAACCCCAGCACCCACTGCTTGTTCTGGGCTCTCACAGTCTCACACTACGATTGGCTGGTTCCCAGGCAGAAATGGGATGACAGAGGAAAAGGTGCGGAGCGAGTGCCAGACAAGCAGCACAGAGACAGACAGGAGGAGCCGAGGACAAGGGCTGCTTCCGGCTCACGCCACACGCGCGCCAGGAGCTCCTACCAGCACGTTCCGCTACTGAAGTCAAGAATGCAGAATCCACCGAGGGCCGCAGCACCCCACACAGTCCAATCATCTGCGATACAGACACAGGGACACACTGCCTTGGGCACATTTTAGATCTAAACCATGGCATTTATTTTCTCCCTTTTCATCTAATCCTTATCAAAAGTAAGGGGAAAAAAAGAAGTTACTCCAAATGAAAAACTACCAATTATATTTATATAAACTATAGTTATAAACTGTATTTATAAATATAAGCTATATTTATATTAGCAAATAGTGGATAAAATGAAAAGGGTCTAGTGATAAAAATAAAAACATAGAAAGGGTGGGCGTAGTGGCACATGCCTAATACCAGAATACAGGAGGATGAAGCAGGGGGATTTCTGCAAGCTTAAGGTTAGCCTGGGGTATATAATGAGTTTGAATCCAGCCTGAGCTACTTAGCAAGATCCTGTCTCAAAAAATTAGGGAAAAAAAATGAGCTCACTTGAGAAAGTATACATTTTAACTATCATTCCGTGAACATCAGACGACAAGCCATTGAAAATAGTCTTATGACCAGGGATTGATAAAGTGGTCAAAAGAGAATTTTAAAAACAACTGAGATATATTATGTACATGTATCAACTCCCTACAATAAGTGTGATCAGAGAAAGAGAGATGTAGAATTTGCATGCAATACTAACAAAAAATACAATTTGGAGAATAACTTGCTAGCATCTGCCTAAATTATACTTCTATGTACATTTCCTAGAATAACACAGGTGTGTTAAGATCAGTACAATAAGATGTCTATAGTGCTGTTATTTGCAAATGTGAAATACTTGAAACAATCTTGTTATGAGGCTGCAAAAAAATTAATGGTATTACCTAAAAAAAATGAAAAACAATTGTGTGAAAAAATCTAGTTATACATAAAATGTGAGCCAATTGTGTAAGATTTTAAAAAATGAGTGAAAGAATATTCTATTTTGCATTGGAAATTAATACACATATGCCCACAGGGTGAATCCATGATGTATAAAACAGTATGATTTCCAGGTAGCATGTACTTTGGACAGGCTGTATTCATTTATAAAGAATGGGATCTCAACTTGATTTTCTAAAATGGGAATATCAAAAATCATGTAAGAATTTATTTTCTAAATTGGTTTTATATTCTAACTAATATAAATTCTAACTAATAAAAACTCCAGAGTTTGATACAAAAATTTGAGCTATAACTGCTGGAAATGGGGATGTGCTGGGAATTAGAGTTTAAGGTCATCTTATTTTTACATATTTTATTTAAATAAATGTTCAGGGGTTTCATGTTATCAGCCTACTCAGTTTATTATAGTCAAGGTGTAGTCAGTTTTTAAAGAAAATGCTCTCCTTGAAACAAAATGTTTTCATATTTCTTACATAATGAGAGGTAACGAGCTAACTGTAGACATTTGCAAATATAATGATAAAATGGAGATTACAAACAGAACACAGAGATAAAGACTTAGGGGCTGTGACCCCAAACACAACAGCTTCTGAATTTAGACAGTTAATCAAAAATCAGATACAAAGAAATTTGGAATAGTAATATTTGGATAGTAATATTTACAAAGATAAATCAAATTGTTTTTCTTTTGAAAGTCTGCTGTTTCTTCAGAGTATCTTTTGTATAATGTTAAGAACCATGGTTCAACCATTCTTCCTCTTATCCTTAAGAAAAAACAAAATCTTTGGTTTCCCCTCTTACTAAAACAATTCTGCAGAGAATCCAGCCTGTTCAGGGGCTCATTCATTACAATCCACGTTTAAGGCTGAATGCAGAAAAAACCCCAGGAGGGAAATGGGAAGTTGAGGGTGCCCACGGCTGTCAACGAATACACAAAACCAGCAGTCTCGCCCTCCCTTTTGCTTCGCGTTACGTTCTCTACCTTTGGCTACATCGAAATTTTAATTCTGCTCGCATTCTGCTGTGCCCAGGAAAGTGGCTTACAGCAGACAGCAAAGAGAGGAGCGTAACTCAAGGAGGCGAATCGCTTCTTCCCAGTTCCACGCCGATTTAAAGAGCGCCCTGGCATTAAAACTCAGAAATCATATAGAGTGGCCCCGACACAGCGGGGGCTCCGCTCCCAGTCACAGTCCGGGCCCTCAGCGCGTGGGGCGATGCCTGTCACCCGGCGCTGCCTTACACTTTCACGACTTGGTTGTAGGTGGGCTGTAATTTTTTCTAGTAAAACCAGTTACAGTTTGTGACATAATAAGGAAAATATTTTTGTAAATAATCATCCCGATCCTGAAGTAGTTTCTAAAACCTGAAATCACTTCTCACAGAGTAATATTTACACAATAAGGTTTGTAAAAATAGTAACAATACTTTTTGGTGGGAATGTTCTTTATATTAGTTTAACTTCTACATCAGATTCTGGAAATTTATTCAGATTGCTCTAACTCAGGATGAATGTTAATAACCTTATTTTAAGAAAGGGAAACTCACTGCTGACACAAATGCATTCTTTAAAGTGACACTCAAGGAAACAGAAGTGACTAATCCGAAGGATTTTAACTCAGGTTTGTGCTATTTCTAAGTCATTGTCTGATAAGGCAGCAATAGATTTTCTGAATTTTTTTTTTAACTGAGGGATGGCAGAATACCACAGCTTAACCTATGAATATCAATTCTAAATTTAAACAATCATGAAATAGTTTCCTCTCAGTGAGTCCTCTGGCAAAGCTGACAATGAACAAGAGAGAGCAGTTTAGCTAATAAACAACAGTCTGTGTAACTGAAGGTTCTCTGTGTCTTCAGAGAAATCAGGGCGGAAGCAGAACACATGTCCAGCGAGAGGAAAATGGAAGAGGAGTTGGCAAAAATGAGTTGGCACTGGAGAGCTAACTTTTGGAGACGATCAGATTGGGAATAATGCTAAGCATGTTGTCATTTACCTGGGGATTAAAGTACCAAGGGCAGGTATTACGGGTTTTAGATTAAACATTTTAAAGAAAAAGCTATTTCGCCTTTGTAATGTTTCAAAAGCACAACGTAAGTTAATATCCACACATGCTTCCTAAACATTTTAAAAGTACTAATAAGCAGTCACATCTGTAATAAAAACTATTGTACTGTTCCATGGCTTTTACATATTTATTTTAATCAGTGAATTAATATATTAGTCATTATTTGCAATTGATCCCTCTAGTTCATAACATGATACACTTTGTACAACTTAGGGTGAATCGATACCCATCCACCTCTCCGTGTGGACAGCTTCCCACCCTAATCTCTTTTGAAGCAGAGAAGCAGCTTATCACTGCGATCTGACTTCTTCCCGCTGACACAACTTCTTTGAAGTAGGAGAAACATGGAGACCTTTCACAATTTGCTCCTCCCTGAAGCCAGGTAATCACCGCATCCCACACGATCTCCTTAGGAAATACTTACCCACGTTCACACAACACAGCAGCGGGGCTGCGCCCGGGTCATGGTTGTCATTTCTTTTCTTCCAAGACAAAAGATGTTAGTGTAGAGTTGTTTTCCAAAGTAAAACCCTAGGCTGGGGATTTAGCTCAAGTGCTACCACGCCAACCTTAGACGCACAAGGGCCCGAGTTCAATCCCTGGTACCGCAAAAATAAATAAATAGAAAGAAAGACAAAGTAAAACCCTAACACTCAGGTTTAATTGCCATGTTGGCACTTTGTAGTAAAAAAGTAGGTTTCGGGCTTGCAACTTGGGCTGTTTCTCTAAAATGTTCACCCTCACTGGGACAGACTCCATTGCTGCGGGTCAGAGTTCTTAAGCAAGCACGTACATTTTCTTAACTGTGTGAAGAAAATGAAAATCTCCACCTCCCTCTCAAACACTAAATGGGCAGCTGTTTCAGCAGTCAGCTTCACTGTACCCAGATAGAAAGGATTTTTGAAAGGTTTAAATACATTTTTGCAATGCTGTTGAAAGAAATTAGAGACTTATAATTTCAAATGAAATTATAAAAACTAACTGCAAATAGTACAGCAATCCACTGGCAACTAGAGAAACATAAACTGAAACACTGAGATTTCATCTTACCCCAGAAAGAATGGCTGTCATCAAAAAATCAAATAATATATATGGTGGCGATAACAGTTATTTTTCTAGTTTGTTGGTGGAAATGGAAACCAGAACAAACACTATGGAAATCAGTATAGAGATTCCTCAGAAACTAAAACTAGAAATTCCACTAATTCATCTATTCTCTCTCTAGGTATTTTCTTGAAGGAGTTAATGGTGTCATAGTAATACACGTGCACCCGCATTTATAGCAGCACAATTCATAGGAGCTAAATGTTGGAAGCAGCCTGTAAGAGAAAAATATGATATTTATACACAGTAGAGTACTATTCTGCCTAAAGAAGGATAAATTTGAGTCATTTGTAGGAAATGGATGCAACCTAGGACCGTGAGGTTAAGTGAAATGAATCAGACACACAAGGCTAAATGTTATATGGTATCTCTTATATAAGAAACCCAATTTATAAAGTGCAAAAGAGATAATAGGAAGTATAGATCTTTTCCAAAATGGAAAGGAGATCAAGAGATGGAGGGAGGGAAAGAAAGGGGTCAAAAGGAGAATTAAGGCATGTCATGTGGCCAACTCCACACAAGACACGTAAACATTATGTATTGCAAACATGTACTGATATAAAGGTTAAAATGAGCCACCTATACACTTCCCATCTGAGGAAACCTGAAATACAAAGATTTTAATTCCTTACTCTATATAGGAAAAGTTTTCAGTGGATAAAATTATACAGATATTTACACTTAGATCTCAGTTTAAAAGTGATACTGAGTAACCAAAGGAAAATACAAATAAGTGAATCTTGATCGTGAATATTCTGTATTTGATTCACCATGATGTGCAGATCTCTTGCAGATTTTAGACCCAGTTTTACATCTTTTAAATGGTAGGTGAATTAATCACTTTCATATTTTAATTGGGTCAATCCATGACTTTAAGGGACACATTTTCCATAAAACCTTTGGGATCCAAAAATTAGAACATATTTCTCACAGGACAGAGATAGCGAATGTCTGTATTTTCCCTGTAGAAGAAATAAGAAAAGATACAACACTAAAACTACAATTCATTTACATCTGTAAGAAAATGGGATATGGGCCACTTATTTTCCAATAGATTCTTTACAACTCAACTTCACAGTTAAATTGGGGGCATTATACCTGAAAGTCCAGAAGTGAATATAATGTATATCATTACATCTTGCAGTTACTATGATAACTGTATGATACTGACTGTGTGATAAGTAAGATATATTTCAGTAAAATACATAATATAAGCAATCCAAGTTTTCAGGTAGCAAAATTAAATTGCACATTGGTGTTATAGAGCTAGACTCCAAACAACTTAGAATAGCAATACTTTTTGAGAGAATGTTTACCTACTGGGTAGGATAAAACTCTAAATAAACACAACATCACCCACCCAATCTATAAAATAAATTCAGGCCCAAAGTCTTTATATGAGATACATTCTTCAAGTGTAGAACCATTTTCTAATTGCTTCATATTAAATATGGGCTTTTCTCTATATGTAGTGTATCTGGGAGACCAAAAATGATCATTAGGCTCAGCTTGTATAAGAGGTAACTCTGAACCTGTCTTATGTAATGGTAATAGGAGGTTCTGTTGGGAGTTCAGAAGCTAGTGAACTTCCTAATACAATGAATAGTAAATTCCCAGATCTTTATTAAATAGCAAAATTTATGGGTTTATATGAAGAATTCATTCCAGAGACAGAAAAGGTGGGGGGGGGGGGAGAGAGAGGAGGGAAAATGAGAGAAACCAGCAGAAACTTAGAATATCCTTGTGACAATTTCTGCTGTTATACATTGTGGATAAGAAGGCAAGAGGCAGCGAGAGACTGGTATAGGCCTGATGTGATCTCTGCTCTCTAAGAAGCTGAGGCAGGAGGGTGTCAAGTTGAAACCAAATCTGTCAACTTAGTGACATAGGAAGATGTTGCCCGAAAGAAAGAAAGAAAGAAAGAAAGAAAGAAAGAAAGAAAGAAAGAAAGAAAGAAAGAAAGAAAGAAAGAAAGAAAGAAAGAAAGAAAGAAAGAAAGAAAGAAAGCAGGAACTCAGAATGTAGCTCAATGCAAAGTCTTTGGTTCACTTCATTTTGACCCTCAGTGCTCAGAAACAAACAATGGATGACTCAGAGATCTAATGGTATTTTTCCTACCTTTTTAGTGCCTCGAACAATACACATTTGAATAGTAAAAATGATAACTGATACTTTTTCCATAAAAACTGCTGCCATCTTTACAAACACAAACTTTCACCTACATTGAGATAACTTATTAAAATACTACTCTCAGCCTATGCTTTTCTCATTTGAACAAAACCAAAAGGCATATCCAAAAGAAAACAAGTTCTATTTCCTGAGGAGACCACCCTTGAATTCACTGTTAGTGACCTGTCCCTCTCAGAAAGTACAGAAAATCTACAGGGCGACACACAGGGGACAGACATGTGGGCCGTCCTCCTGGATACTTTTGTAACTAAATAGCTCAAACTCATGGTTCAAACATTGCTAATTTTATGTACAACATTCTCACGTTAAGAAAAATGAGAAAATTAAATGTAAGCAGTAGTAGCAACTCTGGCGACCCTAAGTTCAGAGACGGAATGAAAATATCTTTCCACTCCGAGAGACTAATTAGAAGGGGATAGACACTGACCATTGTGATGACCAGTGCACACTTGTGGAGTACTTGGCACCCTCCAACAGCCCGGCCCCTTCTTCTCCCCTGGCTCTCCTTCTAAAAATAATACTGCACCCTGAATCCCACAGTCGTCTGCCTCTATCACAGCCTAGTAATACAATGAGTAGAAGTTTCTCAGTATCGGGGAAATAATCCATTGGTGGGTCAGTGGCCAATGAGGTACACTATTATCTGAAGGAGAATTAAAGAAAAAAATCCAAAATAAAAAGCCATAAAACGCATTTACCCTTTGGCTTAGTGCCCAGATACCCAGGGAGAGACATTTCTCCTCATGGCTATTGGTAGATGGGACATGTGACCATCCTCAGCCAGACCGGGTATGAAAAGGACCATCCCGTGTGGGCTCAGGAGGTCTTCATACACCTGAAGCCCGGCTCAGGATTTCTTCCACCTCTTATTGCTAGAAGAACAGCGCGGAGTGTAGGACGTGTGCTGAAGATCCAGCGCTGGCCACCTCGCGCCGGTGAGGGGAAGGCCCTCCCCCTGCCAGGACCAAAGGCGGATCTCTCCACACACAGCCTGACCCGCTCCGAAGGGCGCAACTCCCACTTGAGTGTCTGGTCTCCATGCCCTTGCATTACCTTGCACAAACTGCACCCTATTGGCTATTGAGACCAAGGCCCAGTAGCTTGATGGTGGATTAAAAGTAAACTCACTGGAGATCGAGCAGTCCTACAAATGACTGTATCGCCATAAAAATCAATGCATGTACAAGCATGGCACCTGCCATGTATGTTGTAGGTACTCCTAATAAGTTAGCAACTACTATGAGCAGCGGAGGAGAAGGACTTCTGCCGGTCTGAGCTAGGCTGGGTTTCCTGCCTCACACTCGGCCTCCATTTTTGCTCGAATGCTAGTTTGAATCCACATATGAAATCTTCCCTCACTTTGGCAAAGATGAAATATTCTTTTCCTTGTAACCATACGACAGGAACCCCAGATGCCAAATTGCTTTTGGCAAAGTTAAGGAGTAAAAATAATATAGTTTGCTGTTCTGAATAAATACTACAAGATATGCATGTGTCCTCACCAAGCAGTATTTCCTGTTACTTACACCAGTTGTCGTATGGCTTGGTTGAGTTCTCTGAGGGTTTTGGAGCATGATCACAGGTTTATTCTGTGTAGAATAAGCCAAACTGTATGTGTGGTCAGTGGTAATTACACACATATTTGCGTATTTATCTTCCACCTTAGAATCAACCAAAGAAGCCATGCTAAGAGAGGCTTCTTAAAAATATGAGTAAAATTATTAAACACGAAGAGATAAAACTATAAGGAGGGCAAGGAGGACAAGAAGGATACAAGAAAACACCTTCTAGTACCAACCACATGGACATGAAGCCTTTACGTGTTAGCCTTGGACAGGACACGGATGCAAGATGTGCCCCGCATTCGTGTGTTGAAAGATTTCTCCCAGGACAGCCATATTTGGAGGCTGCATCTCAGGAGGGATTGATGACAAAGCCCCACCCGGTGGTCATGAACCTTTCAGACCTTCCCGATACAACAGCCCGCTGTACACATGGGCCCTGGGTTCGCCACTACTGCCTGAGCTCTGCAGAGGCCTGATCCCGATGGGTTAATATTCTATGTGTTATGGGGAGGGGGGAGAACGGGGCATGGGGCCTCCTTTGAGAATGTCCCCATGGGCATGCTCTTGGGGGCTAAGTGCTCACCCCCCACTCCCTCTTTCCCCAGCCACCCCAAGGTGCATAGCACCAGCTCTCTCCATTGTGACATTTGCCTCGCTGTGGGCCTGGAGTGCAGGAGCCATAGATAACCATGAACTGAATTAAACCCGTCTTCTTTTAAGTTGATTCTTTCAAGTATTTTGTCAGTGCTCAACTAATACAGCTGTCTTAACTTACTTTCTTGCTGGAATGAGCTCAAAACAGGTGGGCTGGAGATCATTATCATACGAGAAATAAGCCAGGGACAGGAAGACACCGTGAGTCCTTCCTCACCCAGAGGGTATGAGAAGGTGGACCTTACCGAAGTTGAAGGCAGAATATTTGCTAGGAACTGGGAGAAGGAAGGAGCAGGGAGGACAGGGAGGACCAGCCCACAGGTACCGCGATGCCCTTAGACAGAGTATGCGCCGCTCCGCTGTGTTATTACACAGGAGCATCACTACAGATCGGTGTCCATCCCCAGACTGTTGGCACCAACAATCATTTCGTGGAGGAGAGTTTTTCCTTGGGCAGAAGTTGGGTGCAGGGTAGACGGTGGGAGCCTGCAGTGGTTCGGAGACGGGTCGCAGGGGTGGGCAGCCACCTGGCTCTGCGAAGCTAATGTCCCTGCTGGCCAGGGGAAGCAGAGCTCAGGGCGTCCTGGGGTGGGGGGCAGGGGGCGGGGAGCAGCTCTCCACAGAGCTGGTCAGCACTTGCTCACCCGCCCCACCTCCGTCCAGCGGCCTCGTCCTAACGGGCCAGAACGGAGAGCAGCGAACGCCCAAGGCGTGTTTGGCCACACACCCCGGTGCACCAAGTATCAGCCAGAAAGGGAGGAGGAGAGCTTCAGTACTTCACCACAAAGACATGGTCAGTGTTTGAGGAAACACATTAACCTAATAAATCATTACAAAATGTTTATTCTCTGTATCAAAGCATCACATGGTGACAGAAACCTGTACAGAAACAAGTATATGCCTAATTTTCACATTTTGCCAGTTATGATACGTTTAAATTGAATATTAAAGTAATTTTTTAAAACGTGTTAAATACAGGGAATGCTACTTCTTTTCATTGCTACTGCTACTATGGTGAATCTTATTAGAGATAATATTATCTTCTTTTTGTTTTAGAATCATAGAATACATTATATTAAAATGACTTAGTATCATTTAACCATATTTTATAAAGTAGACATACAGGTATCTAACATACGGATTCCCCAGTAAGTAATGTGGAAGGGTTGTTTTATTCAGAACCATTCCTTAGATTTAAAATTTATTTAAAAAATCAGATAATTATGCTCTGCAAAGATTTTCTATTTACAGGAATCCTGTTAGCATAATGCATGGAATTAATCACATTGAAACAAATGCCAGCAAAAAGCTCCTTGTATTTCTCAAAATGAAACAGTCGTAGGGAGAAATGTCTTAATTCAAAGTCCATCAATCCGACCCAAGGGCATATCCTTAAAGTGTGCAGAGTATTTAGAAAAGTTGTGTTTTTCCAAGTGGAAAAATATCATAAAAACGTGCTCTTTTCCAAAAGAATGCCGTCGTGTGGGCGGCAGGGATCTGGCCCCAGCCGTCCCCATCACGGGCCATGAACCTGGGCCACCGTCTCGCCATCGCCCTCTCTCTCCAGGGCTTGTTCTCCTGGAGTCCTGCTACTCAGACGCTACCTTTCCAGCAAATGCTTGAACCATAATTTACATATTGACAATCCAAAAACATTACAATAAACCAAAAAGCAGTGCAGAAAATCATCTTTATAGTAAAGGAGAGAAACACTACAAGAGCGCCACAGACATGAATTTAAGTTGGCATGTTCTCATTACGCTGCTAATCATACGATGATTAAAATACAATAGAATGTATTGAACACCTCGTTGGCTTCACCTAGGTTCTTAGATTGCTATTCAGCACTACTAAAAGTCAAGTGTGCTCAACCCAGTTTTCTCTTTTGGGTGCCTTCTCTCCTTTTTTCCTCCCGCTTCTTGCTTTAACGCTGCGGGTTTCCAAGCACAACCAGCCCCACCCAAAATTCAGTTACTTTCTTTCTCCTCCTCTCCTCTCATCTCTGCCTCTCATCTCTTAAAACAAAATGGCACTCAGTTTTTACTTCCTGTGAAGTGTTAGATCTGTTCCTTACCTGAACTCTTCCTAGACAAAGAGAGCTCAATCCTGTTGAAAAGAACTGCTTTGTAGTTATCAAACTGCTGCTATTATGCTTGTTAATATATTTGCATCAAAGAAGCACAGTCTTGTCCACGTTCCATTTTTTTTTCTCCCCTAGAAGCTCCAGTACTGCTAAATGAAAATATTATGAAATCAAAGAATCAGGCATTTATGAGCCGCTAATAAGAATGTTCCTGCTACATTCTTGTCAGCTAATTTGTCTCTTTTCTCCTTTCTCATACAGCCCGGATGAGATTTTAAATGGAATCACTTGCTGAAAGTAGTCCCCATGGGTCTGACAGCCCTGAGGCAGATGGATTTCCATTGCTGAAGCAGCTCATCACACCTGCTCAGGTAACTACAGAGACCATACATTAGCGTCTTCCCTAATACAGCTCAAAGCCAAAAGCCAAGTGTTAGGTCATTTTTCTCAGACCTAAAGATCTAGAACGAAAAACAAGTTCATCAGAACTTAAATCACTGGCACAGAAAAACTGACCTTGAAAAAACTTTTAATATGAAAACCAACAAATTTTATATGAACATAGAAAACATAAGGCAAGAAATTCTAGAGCCCGGATTTGATGACTATCAATAAAGACCAAAACAACAATGGATAAAGCAGACTTTATTGACCACAGAGTACTTTTCTGAACAATGGAAGCCATGTCTACACAGCAGGTATGTTACACACCCTTTCCTTCTAAGAGGGTCTCACTGCAGTGCCCAAGATCCCACCTTCTAGGGGAAGACCTGGTCTGGACCATAAGTGTGCTGGCAGTAAAGATCAGTGCCCACTGGTGACTCTGCCATTGGTGCTCATCTGATGAGTCTGCATGGGGCGATTGAGCTCCAGATGGGAATGACAACATGGCCAATCACCATGTGCCACAGGGCCCTGAAGTCCGGGTTTGTAAGAACCACACAGAAATGTCTCCAGCTTCCCAAGCCAAAGGCCTCTGCCACGGCTTCTCAACTATGATGCCAGCTTCAAAGTGGTGATAGTTGATGCACACATAAATGTCTGTGGGTCAGTTTCGGGCCAGTGAACTGCACACTCGAAGACTTCCACCTCAGAGACACACATGTTGGTGAACATTTTATTGTCCTTTTAAAGTTCCTTAAGTCATTAATACGTGGCAAGGCACCGAACGTGGTAGCCTGCAGTGGTTACTTCAGAGTTTCTGATTTCACAGACAAGATTCAGAAAAATTCGCAGAATGTACTAATCAGACTACAGTTATGCTGATGTCTATTTAGTACATACTTAGATGTCAAATTTATTGTTAATATTTGCTTCTCTGCTGGGCATAATAAGGCATCAGGAAAAACTATGCTGATATTTAAATTAGTATAATACTAACTTTAGTAGGCACTTAAAAGCTGTGGCGAATCTTAAATTAACTGGCTAGTGGGCTTGACACCGCTTGTAGAGAATATACATTGCTCATTTCATTTTGTAAAAAATGTTCCTCTTCAATTTCTGACTGTAAAACCAAGGTATTTCCCCAGTGATTCTTTTTATGTTTTTGCACACTTCATGTTCTCTGTGTTTCAGTATTCTCATATCATCTGAACAAGACATTCCTGCAGATATTTTAGCCACTGGCCAGTGGTTCTTGAAAGTGACATCTCACACCAGCATTCCAAAGGCTTCTTCAGTGTGAGCGACTGAAACTCTCATCTATGACACTCGGCTTTGCTGAACAGTAATGAGTTTGTAAGTCTCATCAGGATAATAAGAAAAGATTACAATGCATGTGAACTTCAAAAACTGTAAAGTCTACTTTAGAATAAACTGACACAGTCCTCTTTTAAACATTAAGCTTCTATCCATCACCCAAATAAATGTTATTTTTAAAGAGGAATATTCTTTTTGAATGTTTACTAACTCAAGAAAGCAAACCCTGTTTCTGGTTCAACATACAGAGGTAACTACATAAATAATACATTCATTGAAAGATTTCTCCACCTTCCTTCACAGTATAGCTGTTCATAGGTCGCCAGGGGACAGGAGCAGCGGTTCTGCAGCACGAGTGTTGTAGCAACTTTAAGTTTAGGGTTCAGCACAGCGAAGGCTGAAGAAGCCCACACTCGCAGGTGCCCAGTGTGGTGACTTAGTCGGTTCGAAGACACAGAGAGACAGACAGACGGACAGACAGAGCAACAGAGAGACAGACAGAAAGAGAGAAAGAGAGGGAGGTCTGTGTAGGCTGGGGGTGGCCCGAGGAAGAGCGGATGCCAGGACCAGCATGGACAGACGGGAAGGACGGAGCACCTGGGAGGAACCAGACATTTCATGCCCCTGGACTTTGCTGCTTCCTGTAGGGGCTGCTACATCAGACAGACAGGATTGAAAAGCACGTGAAAAATTTAAAAAAAAAAAATTTTAAATGACTTTTAGTGGTGGTGAGAACAAAAGAAAGTAGGCAATAAACTGAACAAATGAGACAAGGATACTTTTTTTTAAAGGTCAGTCCACACACAGTGTCTGGGTGCTCTGACACGTGCCATAGTTAAGATGGTCTAAAAAGCCCATTATTTTTTAGCTTTTTTTGGTGATTAGATGAAGGGTAGTTATCTAGGGAAGTCATTTCAGGTATCCTTTACGAAAGAAATATAGACTTTAAAAACACCCTTGTACCTCCTGTTTCAGCCGTGCTAAAAGAAATAATTCAAACTTACACTTTGAGGAAACTTTAAAAGAATAATAGAATGCAACCTTGAAGAGCAAGTCCTTGACATTTAGCAACATCGATGCCAATCCCAACTCTACAGTTAGGTGGCGCTTCTGACAATCTGGCGGCATTAGAGACCCTGGAGCGCAAGACTACCCAAAGGCAGGGCCAGGGGAGGCCAAGCGCACCCGACTTGGAGGTCACTCTGAAGAGCTGTGGCTGCACGAACCCCAGCAGCTCGTCTGGGGAGTTCCACTGGGCATTAGACCATCGCAGCAGGGACTTCGAGGCTATGCATGACCACGAGCAGGATAAACTGTGGCATCTCTGTCTTCTTTCCAACCAGCGTCCATTCACTCAAAACTCTGACTCCGACACCCACTCAGCTCCGCCTGGGAACATATTAATCACTTAGGGAGCCTGTGCCTAAGAGCTGTTACACAAGGTTATTATTTACTTCAACTCCTTCAAGTTAGCAGCCACCAAGCTAAGAGTGACTGAGGCCTTCGTGAGATGTGCCAGGACCCTCAGCGGCTGCCTCTTACAAGGTCTTGCTGGAGGCCTGCACGGAGCAGAGCCTGAGCATCTGAAGTCACCGTCCTTATTTTGCAAATACCTACAGAATTCTGGGACGGTCAGAGCCTGGCAGAACATCCCTAAACAGGAGCAGACGCAGAGGAACTGGATCAGATTGTCCCCACAAGACCCATGGGCTTCCCCAGAGCAACCCTGCAGATAAAGACAACCACACAATGTCGGACCAGGGCTGCTTACACTCCCGCCACGCAAACCTGGTGCCCATGTGTGCTAAACCTTGCCCGTGTTCTCCTTCCCTAGAAAAGCTCCAAGGTTAGCCAGTCCTTCAAAGATAGATCTTGAACACATTTTCTGTTCTCCCCAACAAGGTCAGGGGATTTTCTTTCTCCATGGCTCTTCTTCCTGAGTGGCGTCTTGGGACAGAGGGGCAGGCCGTTCTGCTGGGCACTGAGCTGGGGCATCTGCCCTCAGATCTCAGGAATGAGACTATTCCGAGGGCTGATACGGATGGGAGCTGGTCTCTCACACTGCCGGCACTTGAGATCCTAAGTCAAAGCCAAACATTCTCCAGAAAAAAAATAGTTTTAAATCAAATAACAATATAGTTTTGTAGAGAAAGTACACAGTGGAAAAGACAAGAAATGAAGACCACAAGACTGGTAGTATGAAAGAGAGCCAGCAGGAAACACCTGGTCCATGAGCACTGTGCATCGGAGATACCAACATAGATATTAAGTAATGAGAAGCTACAACTGTTTTAAATGGACTATTAAAAAGAGCATGTTCCGTGAGAAAAATACAACACACAAAACATTGAAATACAGAAAAAGAGATAAGTGGAAAATCTATAAATCAAGGCAAGAGATGAGGAAAATGCACTCAGAAAGATGTATCTCTAATAGAAAACAGGCAGAGAAGTCAGAATTAATGTCTCATAAATAAATGACTGAAAAATTTCCCAACTTGTTCAAAGACGTGAGGGCATCTTCTAACTGTGAGAATTCTTCTAATTACAAGCAGAGAATGAAAACCAAGACACCCTGTGTGAGATGCTTCATGCTCCTAAAAGCTGACAGGCAAAGCCATGAATCGGCTCTGATCTGGGCCACGCGGCCATGAATGCTTGTGTGGCACACAGTCGTGGATGGCAGAGAAATCCACCAGCTTTGCACACACATCAGAACAACAAGGAGCCAAGGTGAACCCTCACGTTCCCAGTGCTCAAGCGCTCCCCACCGGAATGCAGCCCCCCAGGGTGAGGGCTCCTTGGGACCTCTGCCCAACCCCTGCCAGGTGAGGTTTTCGGTTCGGGGAACTGGCACACATGCCAACTGTCTTGTTCCAGCCACTGCAAGAGAAGTGAAGCCCTTTGGCTATAATGGAGGGTGTCCTGACTTCTGTGGGCAACCAGGAAATTATGATACACTGACTCAGCAGGAAAGTAGAACAAAAATAGCAGATTGTTCATATACCTAGTGAGAGCACAGAAAGCTGGAAACAAAACACATCTGAAAATCAGTAAGAGAAAATCGTACTATATTCAGAGAAGTACAGGTAGGCTAACGGCTTGATTTCCAATAGAACTAAAGAAAGTCAGAATATCCGCATGAGACCCTAGAAGAAAATAAATGACAACGTCGAATTCTACTGAAGCAAAATCATCCTCAAGATTCAAAGTGATTTTCAGACAAACAAATCCCTCAAGATTTATTAACAGTAACCTCAAAGTTAAAGAGCTCGAAAAGATTTAAACTATTTAAATAAATTTAGAATAAATTTATAAATTTAAAATAAATCACTTATGAAAATGATTATAGACTGGAGAACCCAGATATAAGAACAATAAAAATAATAAGTATATGCAAAAGTAATAGGCACCAGATCAGATATGCCATTTGAAATATGCAGTCAACTAAAATCAAATGAAGCCAAGGTATTCAGTTTGAAGAAGAGTACTTTCAAAATGTGCAAGGTAATCTTTTTCCAAAAGGAGGATTAGTATATCAAGTCACTTTGTTAAATATAGAAGAGCTATGTGCTATAAGCTGCAGATGGATATTTAAGTTGGTTATTGATTTAGTGGAATAGATATAATAATTAAAATTCATATTTTAAATATCAGTATGGAAGGGAAGAACAGAGGATTGAACTAGTAGTTACAACTTCATCTTTAATAGGAAAAAGATGCTGTCGATGTCCTTATAGAATTTCCTGTCTGTGCTGGAACTGTGATATTAGATGAGGTAAAATAAAGACAAATCCCTCTTCCTTTCGGTTGAAAACGACCCCCAGCAGGAGTGCCAAGTCATGCCCCTCTGAAGACCCGAAAACATACTTAGCCCTTGCTTACAAACTGACCTGCAACAGCACTGTCAAAGCCTCTATCTTACTGTGCATACATCGATGTCATCATTTCAAAGGCAGCATAATTTTAAAATATTTGGCCTTAGACAGGAACAAGTCCACAGAAATCCTTAGGAATTTTTCTCAAGACAAAACAAAGATGAACCTTTTATACATAGTAACAGCAATTAAGAGAAACAATAAAGTTGAGTAAAGACCATTCGGGTGCAGGTTACCGATTATTAAAAGTTCTGATTTAGGCCTCAGCACAGCCCCGTGAGAGTGGGCTCCCTAGAACGTCCAAGGGCTTCAGTTTGATACCCAGCACCACAAAAGCACTCATAATAACAAAAATAACCACAACCAAACAAGGTTTGTTTCATGAGTGGTGGAAGACAGGTAACTACATTTCTATTGCTTCTAATCACTGACCTGATGTGGAAAGAGACTGAATCCAGATTGTTGAGGTAACACTTCAAAGTATTTTAACGTCTTTAGTTTACATTTTACTTTTCCAACTATAATGATTAAAATAAATATTACTTCTCTGCCATTTAGTGGCTTTAAGTCCCTATTAAAGCCAACAACTCCTGAGCACCAGATTAATGACTGAAGCATGAGAACAGTCAAGATTTAGAGACCCACATTGTTTTAGCGAGTTTATTACAATCCTTCTCAGAACAGGTGACTGTTGCGCATGTGTGAAGCAGGTACCGTACGAATGCACATGTGATGAGTGTACCCTCTAGAGTGGAAACTCGTTGACTTTCAGAGTGAAAAGAAGGGTTTTCCTTAATCACTCTAAGGCAAAATTGTAAAACAAAAGAGTTCTAAGAAAATGATGTAATTTTTACCCTATATAAATAACATTTTCATTCATCAGAGGAAAATGTAACAGAAAAAAGGTGATACTTTTCTTTTATAATTTCCTGCCAGTGGGATTCTATTTGTAGTAAAGTATGCCTACTTTTCTGAACTAGTGAATATATGCATGTCATGTACATCATTTAAAATGTTGTTCTAGTATTTCCAGTGTACACTGTAAGACAATTCCTAAGCACCATACTAATACACTTGAAAATTCTGTGATAATTTTTTGAATAGACAGAATTAATTGTGGAAGTAAAATAAACTTAGTAGTCTCCCTTTTTCTTATTGTGGTTATACCATTTGGTAACCATTATTATTTTGATGTTAAGGGTTGAACTCAGGGTCTTCACACTGAGCTCCATTCCCATCTTTCTTCATAATTTTATTTTTTTTTTAAATTTTGAAACAGGGTATCAAGTTTCTAAATTGCCCCAGCTGGGCTCAAATTTATGATTCTCGTGCCTCCACCTCCCAAAATGCTGGGACTCTGGCCTGCATTACAATATAGGTTAGCACACGCAGAATTATTAACAAGCAGAGTTTATTAATTTTAGATGTTAACATGGGAAATGTGTCTATGTAAGCAGTGAAACTTTTCAGATGACGAGACTCACCATGATAAATTTTACACTAGAATTTTTAGTACACTATTCGCCAAGTCTGTGTTTACAAGGACGGGTCATTTTCGTTTACTCCTGCACCCTGGCCAAACAACACAAGCCGTCAAACGGTGTCCATTAAACACACCTGGCAATGACTTAGGCCTCAGCGGGCTTCCCTGTCTCCTGGGTGACACCAGGCTTTCACCGGCGTCACAGGGAGAAGACAGCAGCCCCACACTGCAGCCGGGCCCTGTGCCCTGTGCCCTGTGCCCTGTGCCCTGTGCCCTGGCCTGGGCTCCAGCAGTCCCAGCCCACGCCGACTTCATCGGCATCTAAGGTGGAGGAGCCAGGAGGTTTTCCAGTCGCGCTTTGTTCCAGCTCTTTGAACTGAGAGCCATGGATTCCTGGATCTTGACCACATTACAATTTTCACACTTAGCAGCTGTAAAATTGTTAATGCGATATCTTTCCGCTCAGTTTCTCCGCCCCGACTGTGAAGTTTGGCATACCACCTTAGTTACAGGCTTTAAATGCCACTTTCATCACTTCCCGGGGTAACCTTGGCCATGAAATCGGAAAATCAGATCATTTTCTGCTCCGTTTTCTTCTTTTTCTTTGGATGAGATTAGATTTGGCTACGCTTGACTGACAAACCTCATTTAGGATTCGAGGAGAGGCCTGCGCCCCGACCTCTCGGAGAAGTGGGAGGTGCATCGCCTCCAGCAGCCGGCGAGGAACGAGAAAGGGCCAATTTCAGCTCATCACACAAAGGCAATTAGTCACTAATTCGCACGGGAGACAGGAAGACTTGTAAGAGCGTGAAGAGTCTCTCAGTGTCAGTCACAGGATTATTTAAGATTCTTTAAAAATACCAATCATTTTCAAGGGGTTTTCTCGGCATATTTTGTTTCCCATTAAAAGCATATTCTTTAGTATGTTAAAGTGTAAAGCACAAATCACAATTTATTTTTACCCAGCTAAATATCTTCAACAACTAACAGAAAAAGCATATTACGTGTGTGAACTTTCGAAGAGTGCAAAGTAGACACATCTTCTGGGTCATACTAACTTAGGGTCAGTTGCCTGTTATTAAGCAATGGGATGCTCACCGGCTGGTTTGCAAAGTTTACAAATGTTCCCACCTTGGGGCATTTATCCATTTTAGATCGGGAGATAAGGAGGTAGTTGGAAAAAAATGTGGAAATAATAGCTATCAAAGGCCTCAAAATTAATATCATGTCTTGTAGACTTTGTTCTCTGAGGATGATAGGTTTAGAATCTCAATGAAGAATTTATGGTAAGTTGGCATTTTGGAGTCTATCTCTCTCCTCCTATGCAAATTTGCACTAAGCTTAAAGAAATTCAGCTGGATACATTATCATGAGGTTTTAAGCAGCTAAAGGAATCAATGCTTGATCCAAGACATTTTTTTTTCCTTTAGAAATCTGTTTAATGCTGGAAATCTATTTGACTTCAGGCAAGAAAGTTGGGTGTAGTTATCTTTAAAGGTAAACAATTAAAATGATTATTACTTTTTGTTATCTACCTTTTGCCTTGTTTTCCTTCAAAGTTTTTGTTCCTAATTAGTGCTGCATCACATTTAAATTAAAGATATTCCAGATACTTCCAGAATAATATTCATGTGTCAATTTCTCACTGAAACATTTGGCATCTGATTTGTTTCCAGGCAACTAAGGGCTCAATGGAAACAGCTAGTAAAACAATAAGCTCAAACTCATTTCTAAAATTTTGTATACGAAGAAGTGTGGATCACAGGAGCTCACACAAAGTGCTAAAGCAATAGTTATGAAAGACAAGGCTACCTCCTGTAAACTCTCGGGCTGTAGAAATATTTCAGTGCATATAGACAGTGCTCAGATGTAAGACTTCAATGATTTTAAAATCAATTATACATGAAGAGATTCACAGCAGCCTAAAATTTTAAATAACAGATTTTCCATGTAGTGGAAAATCTTTCAACAGTATGGCAATGGACACCATTCTAATAGAAAATTTTAGAGACTTCTGATTTCATTTTACATATTAGGTACATTCCTGGGCAGTTGTACAAACCAAGCATATGTATAAATTTTTAGAACAATTTAGTGAATTCCATTACCCTTTCAGGAGGAATAAATAAGTCTTGAGAAAAGATTTGTTTCTCATACCAAAGAAAAATTGTTATGTACATATGAATTTCTATATTCATTTCATAAGGTGCATTTCTCTCACTGTGCTTTTAATTTCATATCACTTTGAAGATGCCAGTGCAGTAAAGAAAAAATCATAGACATCTGTAGTTCTGCAAATCTCAAGGAATATATGTTCTTGTTTGAAAGCTCATATATCTATATCTACATCTCTCTCCATACATAATTAATTTATACTATACACATGATTTATTTTCATTAGTTTCAAAGGTCCCTGTTATTCGTTTGGATATGCCTCTGGCTATTCTATTTATGACATTAACCACATTCTGTATTATTTACCGACTGATTATTCAACCAACATAAACAAATTTGATTTTGATTGCAAGTTAATAGTATGCTACAAGAGACACAAGTAGAAATAAAAGGTTTTGACCCAAATCTGACATCTGACAATTGAGCAAGGAGAAAAAGTAGTAAAACTAATACAAAATAAATTTTAATAAATATATTACAAATTTTATGTATCTGAGTGTCTCTCTCTATCTCTCTTTTACCTTGCTGAATTTCCCTTTTATTAAAGACAATGAAAAGGACTAGCTGATTATGTATCATGTAGCCAATACGTAGCGTGATTAGACACAACAGTCCCAGTGGCTTAAAGCTTGACATGCATGTGCTTGCGTTGGACCTGGGACTCCCAGGACCGGAAGCCAGCAGCTCTCCCTGGGCTGCACAAAGAGCTGGAGGTGGTGTTCAGCAGCACACCGCCACTCCCTGACGTACCACAGAGGTCCATTTCTTACCTTGCTTTTCTTTGTTGAGGGAAGTTGCATTTTTTACATAGGTTGTGATTGTGGTTTCACTCTTTATCTTTCAACAGGAACTTGCTTCCATTAATCCAAAAGTGTTCCTTTTTCTAATAGCTTCTAAAGAGTTGAGTATGCTCTGTTCTCCCACTGTTTTCAACAGAGTTTCAGCAGCAACACCTGTGTGCTTTCATGAAGTACACAGGATAGAATGCAGCTTGATTGACTTTGAATTCAGGTGTCACGGACTCGAGCACCTCAGCGATCACTGGGGTTTTCCGATCAGTGACAACTGACGAGCTTGACATTTGGTGCTCAATCTGATGAGGCCAAATTTGTGTTACCGAAATACGTCTGCTGTACTCAGCCCATCAACTAAGTGTATCAAGATAACAGCTGGAAGACAGCAGTCTTACTGAGCATTGTTCAACTTCCATCTAGTTAGAAACACTTTGTTTTTTTATAAACTGTTACCAAGTAATCAATAAGGAAAAAAAAAACTACAGAAAATAAGTGGCTTTCTAGAACGTTCAGGAATTCATTCTTCAAACAACTCTTTCATGATTCAATTCCAATTTTAACTCATGGAGCTGAAAGAATAACCCTGAGGATGAGAAATGTGTGTCTAAATCCTATTGGTATTTTATAACCTAAGAAAGATCTGTACCTTCGATGAAACATCAGTAGCCAGATCTCTTCCAGACCACAACACATCTTTCTACTGACTTATCAGTTCTGAAAAAGCATAAAGCCACTTTGATGGCAAGTGTGGCTATGTGTTACTTCACCCCTTTTCGGATTAAATGAAACCACCCACAGGTGCTACAGGAGCTATTAGGATCTCAGGCAATGCTGCTGGGGGGCGGGGACAGGCAAACCTGGGGCCGATTCGCCCTCTCGCCAGTGGAAGTCAAGCACATGCTGAGACAGACAAGAGCTCACGGCAGGACAAGACAGAGACTCGGCACGACTGTGAGAATTTCTTCTAAAATAAACACGTCACAACTGTGGGCCGAGGGACATGTGGGATCAGAGGACAAAATCCTGCTGTTGCCACTAACTGTAACATGGCATTGTGGCAAAAATAATCTACCCAACAATATCATGTCCAAAGTTATTTTCAGGGTATGAGGAAAATTTAACAAATGGACCACTATCATTGACAATGAGCTTGATTTCATGTAGTTGCCTGTGGCCCATGCGATGCTCTGGCCTGGAAAAACAAGCTAATATATCTTCGGGGTTTGATATGGCTTAATGTTGAATATATATTTATTAGGAGACATTGCAACTCTTAAGGTTCGTAGTAATTGACCTCTATGTGGTATATAAAACATTTGTTTTTAATTCTATATGGTGTGTTTCTTTACTGCCTAAATCAAAACATGTGGACTGTTGGGTGAGGTTAAGTAGCTCAGCGGGGTTTTACGTGCCTCACAAGTGCAAGGTTATGAGTTTGATCCCCAGTACTGTAAAAAAATAAATTATGAACTGATAAATTGTTTATGCATTATGTGGACATCAGTAGGTCTCATTCTTCCTAGTTACCTTTTTAGTGAGAGGAAATTAAGGTTACAAACAGATTAGAAAGTACTGATACGCAAATTCATCAGGTTTTACATGGAATATTCTAGGCTTGACTGTTGCAACTTAAAATGCAAACAGGTTTTGTTATGGTGGGGTCTATCTCAGTGATAATGATTTTGTATAGATAGGTTCACTCTCACTTTGTTAGTTATACCTCATACTGGGAATCATTATGATTCATAAATGATAATCTATGTTTATCTTGTCATGGAAATGTTAGCTAAATGCCTTCACAAACATCACCAAATTAAGACATATGAATCTTGTAATTATTATCACCACTCATCAGGAAATATCTATAGAATACTTGTACTGTGAAAGCTTTTGATTTGGGAAGTGAAGCCATATCTATCAGAGAAGGGAAAATTACAAAATCAATTCACGAACATCATTAACGCAGACAAAGAGAGAGTGCTGGATACATAAATGGGGGTCAAGAGACAAGAAAATCCACAGTGAATATGAAAATATGAAGAGGTAGTAAAAAGTTGAGCCTAATTCAAAAAGGAAGATACACTGGGCTGCGTTCTGAGGACCAGCCAGCCGCAGGAGGGACAGAGAGGACTGTCGAGGGTATTGTGAGGACAAATGATGACAGAAATGTCTCCATGTCACCCGTCACTCCTCAGAATCCAGGTCCTGACTCTCAGGACTCCGTTGAGTTGTTCGCATTTTTCTCCAATTAGAAGTGTGTGGACACAGTGGTGGGGACTTTTGGTATTACTGATAATCCTGAGGATTCATCCATCCTTTTCTTGGATGGATGGATTTACACATGATGTGTCTTTAAAGTTCGCATGGTTCACTGATAAAAACTAAATCTGTGATGCACAGAATAAATGTTTAGAGAATAGAGAATACCACCAGGATATTTCATCTATATTGTGCTGCTCAGTTAGTCTGTCTTAATTTTAGTTGAACACATTTCTTGCACGTGTGTGTATACATGTGCTTAAAAGTGCTTCATAAATAGTATAGTACATACACATATGTACTATTTATAGACCAGTTTTAAACACGGTGAAAGGATAGCATCTATCTCAAATTCATTCAACCTTATTTCAAAAATATAGCCTGATTTCCATGGAAAAATAAAAAATGGAGTTATTGTTACTAGAATTTAAACCATGTTTTTTTTTGCCTGGAAACAGGGTATTTTATTCAAGGTGCCAGGTTTTGCCTAAAACAAATTTTCCAGTAGAAAATTATTTCATATAAAATCTAAGTATTATTTGAAAACCAGGGTAATTATTATTTTGTTGTGAGTTTTTATTTTCCTTTATTAAATAAATGTTTAAGATAAAGCTCAGTAAATTTCACTCATTTCCCATTCATGTTTCTTCAATTGTGTTTCTTGGTCACTTAATGAAAAACCATTCTGAAATTTAGAATTTGCTGACTATTGCAGATAACTAGTTCGTACAGGTGTCTAATGCACACACAAAACACAGAGACACTTTTTGCAAATTTAACAATCCTTTGAAAGTGAGACTATCAAAGGTTTGAACAAAAGTTAAATTTAGACAGTGATGTTTTCTGCCAGGGGCCAGCCCGTCCTGCACAGGAAAGCATTTGGCTAGTTTGAGGAAGGAGTTTCTCACCAGCATAGGGTTTCTCTGTGGTCTCCTGGCAAAACAGTGTTTTCACGGAGGTTTTATAAGTTCTTTGGTTTTAATAGTAACCAGTGAAGGGATGTGGCAGATTGCAGTGTGGGAGCAGGTTCAAAGCCCAGGGCTTCTCTGGAAACTTCTGTGGGGCTGTGGGTGGGCGGTGGGCATCAGAACACTTTCCAGACAGGAGAAGAAAGAATTTGTAACCATTTCATTGTCATGGAGATTGAATCTATTCTCTTCATACATAGGCAAGATTATATGAAACTGATTCTATGATTGCTAGTAGAATTTTTTTTTTCATAGCTGATTTCTAACAGGCTGAGATGTTATGATCACTGAAAAGCTGTCTATTTTATGGAAGTCCATTGATTTTAAAATCTCTTAGGCATATGTATAAACTCAAAGTCCTGACACCCCAGGGCGAATGTATAAGTATCATCATGACCACTGGTGGTATAATATCCAAACGGAAATCCTGGTTCACAGAAAGTGTGGGCAGTGCCAGGGGAAAGGGTGATTTCTATGGCCGCGTCACCATGGCAAGTGTGTGGCATTGTGGTTCACAGAAGCCTCGAATCTGTAGCCTATTCTTGTCATCAAGGCGATTATTTCTACCCAGTTACCCTGTAGCCCACGAGGAGTACAAAAGGATCCTGTGCTCATCGCACAGTCACTGAAGTCTTTCTGCACAAGGAAACCAGGGGGGCAACAGATATTTTCTCCAGATACCTGACTTACAAGTGTACATTTTCATTCTGAGCAGTTTAGTATGATATTTTCTCAAATACTGGTTTCTTCTGGAAAAAGACAATGTCACTATTATCACTGTCCCGGGCACATACGTTACCACGGTGAATCCCTCACTATCCCTCTGTCCAGACACATCATCTAGAAGGCCAAGAGCAGACTGTGACCACGTGCCAAGCCTCAGGAAAACCGGGCTGGTGTGTGTGCCCCTGAACAAGGCTGCTCAAGAGGTCAGTTGATCGATCATACGGTCCCTTCCTAACTTCACACCATGGTGTAAATATGTGGACAAAGCAAAAACATAAAGTGATAGCATCATATTACGCCACCGATATGAAGACATGCTGGATTGACTTAAACTCTCTCGGTTCCACTAGTCACTTGGTCCACGGGTCTCCATTCCACTAAAAGCCACGTACATGGATTGATCTGTGGCCTATTTCTTGGAAACCATAGGATGGAATGAACCACAAAAGCTGGAGTTTACTGTTAAGCAAGATTGATATACCAGAAAATTGAAGGTAGCGTAAGTTCCTAGAAAGAATCGTTCCACTGCTTCTCAATGAAACAGAATTTTTCCCGATTCCCACTGGGGAATAACATGACAAGGCACCTGGTGACCTCTCTGTGTGACAATATTCAGAATTTACCTAATCAATATCTGTGACTGAATGAACCTATCAGAAAGTCAACTGTTTTAGCTGAATATTATAGAATCTGAGTATTATATATTCTGATTATTTGGTATTTTGAGTTAAGTATAAAGGTTCTCTCTCTTGCCTTTCTTCTATTCCTCCCTGTTTCCCTCCTCCTTTACTTTGAGGCTTTATTTCCATGGCAATGTAAGGAAATTAGCATTTCTGAGTTTCTACTACTAAGAAACAATGTCTAGGATGTTACATGTCTAGGTTTTAAATATCTAAGTTACCAAAGTGTAGATTTTAACTTTCAAGGCATCCTTTGCAGTAGCTTTTCTGAAGTGCTCTAGAAACCCTCAAGGTCCTCAAACATAACTTCAAGTGTCGTGAATGATGCAGATTTTAAGGTGCACATTACTCATCAAGTTTGAAGGAGAAAACGCATTTGGCTCTGCTTGAAACTGAACTCCATATTACAAGAGAAGAAATACTTTAGACACCTGGGTTTTTAGTTCTTTCGTTCAAATAAGTGACTAATAAAACCTTTCGAATTGTTAGAGTTTGTAAATGAATTTCATCTTCCCTCAGTCATAAGGCACAACAGCTTGCTAAACTGACAGAGAGGAATATTATTATTTTTCTAAACCAGATAACAGTTTACATTGTGATTAGATTTTGAACTAAAGTGAAATTAGAATTATAAATTAGCTACTAAGCAGAAAGGTTATTGGCAATATGCTAAAGATACCACTTTTACAGGAAAATCACAGAGAACAAGGAGAGACCTGAACGCAGCACTAAATAACCAAAGCATATTCTTGCTCTTACTATGAAAAGTTAAGATTTTAGGCATCAGCACAAGAAAGCATGGTTAGGTTTTAGATGGAAGTAAATAAACCTTCTCCTCCCATTTCAATTCTGTTGAAAAATCTTACATAGGTAAAAAGAGATTTTATATACAAGTTGTAAAAAACTAAATAGTACCAATAAAAGGTGGCTACAGGCCATCTATCTATTTAGAAAAATCAAAGGCCAATAAACCAAAACAGTACTGTACATATTCCACAATTTCTAGAACTTTCTGACTACTTTTGGTCCCAGATTGCCTAAGAAACCCAATGCTAAGTCTTAAACTGGTTTAGCTTTTGTTATTCACACTACCTTATCCTTTCCAGTGTTTTATAAATATTTAAACAAGCGAAGAATCATTATGTTCTTTCCACATTCCTGCTGATATTTCACCTTATTTCATCTTTCTTCATCACAAGTAACTTGAGAAATATTTGTCTTGCACATTAATTGAAGATGCACTTAGAAATGTAACAGAGAGGAATTAGCCTCACCATGTAACTACCAGTTATGGTTTGTGCAGAGATGTCCGCCCTGCCTCGGGGGGTCACAGCGGGACTCTGGGGGGAAGGGATGGATTGTGCGGCGGGGAGCCAGCTCGCTGTGGGGAGCTGGAGGCTGGAAGGAAGGCATGGGGGACGTGGCCTGGGGCCTGCAACCCTGGCTCCTCCCGGGAGCTCCTGCCGCGAACCGCTGTCCTCTGCGCTGCCCCTCTGCCGAGCCATGCTGTCCGGGAGCCAGCCAACCTGGGCTGTAAGAGTGAGCCAGCAGGCCTTCCCTGCTTCACTTTGCCCTGTCGAATGTTGTCGCCCAGAAAAGGAAAGCGCCTAAGAAAGGACCCAAGAACTTCTTGTCCCCAAGAGAAAGGCTTCGACTAAAAGGCTGCCAGAGTCACCGGGCTCTGCTCAGTTACAGTTCCTGTGAAGCGGCGGGCTAGCTGGAGCCCCATTATCTAGAAATGTACATATTACATCTGAACACTGTCGAGACTATTCATTCCTTTTCTCTCTCATTTCTACATAATGTTGGACGTTGGGACTCCATAATTAACGTCTACACTTTTTTGTTTCCTCGTGATTTGGCCAGGTACACAGAGGAGTCTGTTTCTATCATTTCTTGTTAGGAGCTTATACAAATAGAAGCTCAGCTCAGTTCCCATGAACACCAATTCCATTATTATAAACGCCATACCCTTTCCAGTTAATGTATCAAGTTATTCAAAAAGCACTCAGTACAGTAGATGGAGTTAGCCTCAGATGTCCTATATATTTTGATAATTTCACCTTACAGGAGAAGATAAATGGCTACTGATAGGGAAATGATGGCAAGTTACCAGGATTAAACAATCTATCCACATTTAGCTGAGATCTATATACACTTATGGAAACAATTAAGAACCCAAGGGTAGGGAGTACTAAATAGCTGTGTCCATTTCTCATCACCGGTGTTTCAAATAGACCGTGCTCCCTGTTAAAAGGGCTTCAAGGACTTTCACAGGTAGTTTACGACCTAAGTACTCGCAGCTGCATCCTGAAACAAACTTTCTAGTATCTGTAATTTCCCCATCACTACACGGGATCTATCGGTGAAGGGTCTACAGCTTGTCAGGACGACAGACAGAGACCCGGCTGAAGTTTTACGAAAAACCACTCAACATGCCTCATTTTCCACTGAAAGATACCACCCTTCAGAGGACTCCTCCACAGTCCATTCCGAGACACTAATACTTCCAAAGTCACCTTTTCATAGCCAACATATTGAGGAAATAAGCTCCCATGTCATTGCTGACCTATTTGCTAAATGGATCAAAGTTAATAGAACTTCAGCTGAATTATATCATTATGCAATTTTGTGAGGAGAGTTTAAATTCGATGGCTAATCTGTTTAACCCAATTTCAATTGAACAACTTTCATTTTAAGACTTGATGAAGTATTTAATTTCCAAGCTTCTATTTTTATCTGAGAAAGAAATTTGAAACTTAGAAAGGACACATCCAGGTTTTCCAGAAAAACTTAATAGGAGGTTTCTAATATGGTTGTTGGTAATTTTAAATTTATTTGCACTTCAGTTTATCTTATAGTACTTCAATATCCTTGCTCAATATTTATTTCTGAAACTAAAAGATTGCATTGGTTGCTCCATTTTTAGACTTCAAACAATATTTGCCATCAGCAAATTTTAAAGTAAATATTATTTGTAAAGCAATATATACATATTAGCATATGATAATTTTTGAAACACCAATATAATCTGTAGTTAAGAGAATACTATATATAGTAAAACATAAATGTGACAATGAAAATGTAAAACAAATATATATATTGTGAAATATAAGAAGTAATTTTATTAGAAAGAAAAAGCAACAATTTATCTAAACAATATATTTTGAGTAAAATTCAAATTCATAATTTTAAATTTTTAATTTCCCATAAATCATAATTGTTTTATTTATTCTACTTTGGTGAGTAGAAGATAATTTCCATCTTTCTTTCTGATAGTCTTTTCTTCAAATTCAGTAAGTTACAAATGATCTGAAGTTTCATTTAGGCAATTCTTTGGTGATGACCTTGAATTTTCCAATTCTTTTAAAATATCCTTTCCAACTTGTCTTTCATAACTCATTATCCTATGCATTACAAAAAGACCTCTGTGGGGGCCCTTCCTTAGCAATGTGGAAATATGGTAATTAGGAGCCTTTGTGCCTCTTCTCTGCCTGTAAGGTAGAAAACAATGGGGGGGTCCTTCTCTTCTGCTTAGCAACTTCATTCATGCAACAGAGATGTTAGGTGTACCTGTCACAATATAATAACAGCCTACATGGATTAAATTGCAGTGTGTATTAAACACACGATTCGCCCTGGCAGATGAATATAGTTGTTTTCTAGGGCACTGCTCCACACTCTTCATATCCAGTTGCAATGCATGAAGTGACACCTCACAGGGCTTCTTAAAAAGTCACTCAAAGAAACTAGGACTGTTTTGAAACACAATGACTTAAGAGACTTCTTGAGAAAATAAGGTACAGTGTGGATGGAGACCTATTTGTTTAGTCAGCTTCATGTTTTTGTATAAATCCCACCATTCAATTCCTTGTTCTCTTTCCCTTTTCTTCCTCCATCTCTCTGTCTGGCTCTGTCTCTCTGTCTCTTTCTGTCTCCCTCTCTCTGTATTTATTTATTTATTGATGAGATGAGATGGGGCACGCTCAGGGTGGCATGACCATAGACTGTATTTATTTATTGACTGACTGATGAAAATCCAGAGAGACAACAGAATGCTCCTTCAGTTTATTTCACAGTCCAGCCTGGAGCTTAGGGGCCCTGCGCACTCAGGTGGATGGAAGTGTCTGCCGGGCCACAGTCCCAGCTTTTTGCCATTGCTAAGCTTATCTACACTGCACCACAATATTTCTAACAGGACCAAATCACAGCTGACAGCATCCTAATTATTATAAATGGTTTTTCTTAGCAAAATTGCAACTTCCACTCAAGAGCATTTAACATGTACGATGATTATTTCAGAAAAAAGTAGATTTTTTTTAAATTTTCTTTATTTTTGGATAATTCCAACATTCCAGAGTGTAATTTTTATTTACATTTTTTTTTTGAGACAGGGTCTCGCTCTGTAGTTCAGGCTGGCCCTGAGCTCATTATGTAGCCCAGGCAAGCTTCGAACTCAGCAATCCTCCTGTCTCTGCCTCCCGAGTGCTGGGATTACAGGTGTGAGCCACCATGCCTGGCACTGTGTGCCCAGAATTGTATGTGGTTACTGGGATCGAACTCAGGACCTTGCGCTTGCGAGGCAGGCACCGGAACCACTGAGCTAAATCTCCAGCCCCTTTATTTACATTTTAAGTATAACTATGTATTGTCAGTGACTTGTAAATCTTTTGTACATGTATGGGAAAAACCACATATGCTTCGACTACATGTTACCTAATACAAACTCTCAGCTCTACCACTCATGCTGTGCAACTGTCAGACTACCAATGAATGGAAGCTTGAGAGCATTTAGTTCTGTGCTATAAAAGAAAACAAGGCAATTTTATCTCCATAAGCCATTATAAGGAAAATTTCTTTTTGTTTCTTGAAAAGGTTTGTTCTTGAAGTTTTTCACTGTATGTGGCACACATGGATTACCTTGGTATAAGGTTTACCCCCCAAAATGAAAGAGAACAAGCCCCTCCCACTGCCTAGGTAGGTTGCAGCAGGACACTAATCTCTGAGATTTAATGCTTGGTCTTGAAATGTGCATAATACACCAAATGGACCCTCTCCACTATAGCAAAAATATGTTTAGACAAATCACATAATTCTACATGTAAATTGGCAACCACTACTTTGAAATTTAGTTCTCTGAGTGTCCTACCTGTTCAGAAAAAGTCAACCCTGAGAGAAAAACTCTGAGAAATAGAAAAGGGAAACACTCACAAGTGTAAATTAGTGATAGCCAAATCCTCTGCATTATAGCTTGTACTTACAGGTCCCCTCAAAGCCTTGTACAATCAGACATGTTTTTTTTTTTTCCCCAGGTGGCTGGATCTCAAGTGTGTGAGATACAGGAATTGATGTTGGTAGTGAGGGTGTGATGCTAGGATGAAGGGTGCCCCACTCTAGGTGTGAGTACTACTCACTCTAAGGGCGGGAGTTTAGATCACAAAAAAGGGCTGTTGCTGTTCCTTACAGCTTCTTCACTACTCTGATGCCTTCTGCCTGCCATGAACTGTTTTTCCTCTGTGATGTCCCTTTACCATGCTACCAGGCTTAGAGCCAACCCATTACAGATTGAAAACTCTACAAACTGTTAGCTGCAAAAATCATTTCCCTTCTTAATCCCAGGGGTTGGATATTTTGTTTCAATGCACAAAATAACTAAGAAACATCTGTGCCACATTCTATGATTAAGTACTGAATTAAAAATGCAATATTCTTTAAAATAATTGAAAAACATACTCAATTTGAAACATCTGAATGTAAATATTTAAAAAGGATGTTTTGCAAAAAACACAAAACCAACATCTGACTGCACTTGTTAAAGAAAGGGCTTGAGTAGTGCACTCAGTTATGTGAGACTGAAAGTACAGACCAGTGGATCATTCCTTTAGGGGACTCATTTATAACTACATCTTATTTTCATGGACACTCTGTACTATTCTTTTGTTCTGACTTTCCTGCTGCTGTGTGCTTACAGGGAGCCGTAGACCGACATGGTCTGTTTCACAGACACTCCAGTCTGTGGTGCCTGAGCTGAGGTTAAGTTTTGGTTCCTGCTTAGCGACTTAAGTTTCTATTTCTCAACTAGAGGCCATTTCCCCAAAACCTTGTGATGCCCTCCTTGCCACCTCCCTGCAAGCCACCCCAAAGTTACACCACAGCACCACCCTTCCTCCTGCTGCCACGTAGCCCATGCACACTTCCTTATCTCAAAACCCTATACAAGCACCTCCTTTGCGCTTAATAAACGAGACTTGATCAGACTCCTGTCTTGTCTCTATTCTTCGCATCTCTTGTCCCTTTTCCATTCCCATTCACCCTTTCAGGTCCCTCGTTGGCTTCCCCGCGGACCGGGACATGTGCTGACCTCACCCTGGCTATTTATCACAGGGTTACTTACTACTGGCTAGTTGTCCAAGAACAGGGAAAATCTGCATTTAAGAATAACTAACAATACAAACAATTTCTTTTTTAATCAGAAACATGTTTTACTTCATTAAAAGGTCATTCCTTTTGTTGCAGAAAAATGTACATCTAGAGCATTATTTTTTATTTGCTCTAAAGGAAATACATCTTTGCAACCCAAAAGACATCTCTTTCACAGGACTTTCAGTTTGTCTGAAGGTAGACAGTTCATAAATATGTGAATCCAACATAATTATTGGATGAAAACCAGGCAAATTGGCTTATTTTATTCTAATAATATAAGAATTATTTATGGTAAGTTTTTTGGAGACCTAAAACAATTCTATCTCCCAAAATATTTTTGTATTTAATTTACAAATACCTAAACATGGAAAATTTTGTCCTATGATAGAGATTAGATTTACTGACAATTAGTCAGAAAATATCAAATAATCCTGTAATATATTTAGACAAAAATTAGATTTATATCACTTTTCGATAGGCCTGGGAATATAACTCAGCAGTAAAGCGCTTGTCTAGCGTCCAGGCATATGCCAGGCCCTGATGGGGCTAGATATTCAGCATCTCCCCAAAAAGGATCACAGAGAGTTAGATAGCTATGGACTTTATACATAATGTGTTGATGTGTGTATGCGTTGCCTACTATACTTACATGAAATATGCATTAATTAATAGGGTGTATTTATAATACACACTGTCCTAACAGGTATAAATATGTTTCATAACCGGTTGCTTGGACAGACTACTTGACACCAACAGTTTGAAAGAAGATAGGTTTATCTGGGCTCAAGGATTTTAATGCGTTCAGCCCAGGGTCTGTAGTCTCCAAGCGGAAGAGACAAAGCAGCAAGGCTGGCGGCGCACAGCTGCTCGGCGCACAGCTGCTCAGCCCGCAGCAGCCAGCAAGAGAGACAGGTGGAAGCACCTGGAGACTCGGGCGCACCCTTCCCGACCACCTGGAGCCGGGCCCCTCTCACAGCGCGTCCTGCTCACGCCCTCACCAGTCGGCCAGGCTCCGGGGAGCGCGGTGCCCTGGGGCGTCCACGGCAGGTTTGATGCCGAGCCCAACATCAAAGGTAAACAAATGTGCTACAGAAAAATGACAGGAAGTTCAAATGCTACGTGTGATTAACGTTAAGTTCTTCCTTATTTTTTAGCACACTGTCATCATCCATTCAGTATTTTATTTTGTCTTCAGGGAAGCAAGGAGAAATGTGAAAGAACATTTACAAAGAAAAAATTAAAAGAAAATATTTGTCTTAAAGGACACAAATCTCCTATCAGTGGGAATAACATCTTAAAACATCCATTTACATTTATTTTTTTAGAGACATCACTGGTTTAAGGATTTGGAGGAAATGGTTCCTGATACACAACAATATAAAATGAACTTAGCTTCAAAGAATTTTCTGACATAACCAGTGTTGTATTTTTTTAAAGCCATGAGATCTATCTCTCTAGTTCTTTGTATTTTCCAAGAAATAAGAACTAACTGGAAAATAATCTCGCTTGAAAGCTGGAGATCAAAAATGCCAGTCCCACAAGTCTGTCCTGCCTGCTCTGCCTTGATTTCCCTTGCTCAGTGGATGCTGTGGCGGGCAACTGACGCGAAGATAGGGTGGTTGGGGCTGGCTTTTTTGTTGTTGTTGTTTATTTTTATCTTTACTGGTACATTGTATATACACATCATCATCACACTCACTATTGGGAATTTGTCAAGTATATGACATGATTTAATTCTCATGTTTCCTATTCTCCCACCCCCACAACCTCCACCCCCCCAAGTACATAAGCTTTGTTTCCCTTTTTTATTACCATCACATTTTTCTTTACCCCTCAGGGGCTGGCATTTTTGGTCTTCTACATTGAAGGTTAGCTGTTTTTAAGCTAAGGCTTATTTGGAGGGAAACAAAGACTTTAATCTTTTTAGAAAGTATCAATCTATATTCTTAAAGTTAAGTGACAAGTATTTATTTTTATTATATCAACCTGGTTGATTTTTCTAAGTATGAGAGAAAATGTTTAAATTTTTTAAAAGGTACATGCACCTCAGCATTATTGTAGAGAATATAATGAACCTAACTGTGCAAGTATGCAATCATCTCCAAATTATCAAGAACATCTGTTTGAGCATAGATGCATAGCTATAATAGTACTACTATAATATTTAAAGATAAAAAGCAAATGTTCAAGTTATTCTCATCATACTCAAATACTTAACATTTTAAATAGAAAATAATATATTTACAAAGTCAAATACAGTGAATGCAGTTTTAAAAAGTTAAATCAAATGCTATTCTACTATTTCAAATGATTGTTTTATCATACATTAATTAACTTCATGATTTTCAAGTGTCATTTAAAGGACTGATTTGATTTTAAGAGGAAAAATACATACATGGCTTGTGAAATAGTTGTTTTTTCATAGGCCATCTGTATCAGAGCAGACTTCTCAAGCCCTCAAATCAGAGAGAGCTTGGAGTAAAGTTTTCAGCCCTTAAAAGAAAACTACCTCCAACCCAGACTGATACATCCCACAAGACTATCTTTCAAAGTTGATATAGAAATAAGATACTTTCATGAAAAAGAACACCTAAAGAAAGTCATGACCACCACACGAGCACTGAGAAAGTTCTGAGATATTCCAGAAAAAAGGCAACAGAGAGAACAAGTCCAAGAATCCAAACAGGATGGATCTAGCAGGGAAGGCAATCAGTGAAGCAGACGGGAAGAAGGAAACTAACAACAGGAGAGTGATATGAAAGGATGAATTGATACATATCAGTTATTGCCATTAATGTAAATGCTTTCAAATCATCAATAAAAAAAAAGAATGACTGGCAAAATGGATCAAGAAACAAGATACAACAATATGTCATGTGCAAAAAATATATTGAACTTAAAAAGAACCTCATAAGGGCTGATGATTTAGCTCAGTGGCACCGCATTTGCCTGGCAAGTGCAAGGTTTTGAATTTGATTCCTAGTAGCAGGAAAAAAAAAAAGAAAGAAACAAACTCATAAACTAAAAATCAGATGGAAAACAATACTAAATGTTACAGAAACTCAGAAAAAAGGAGGGATAGCTCTACTTGCAGTCAAGGCAGATTTTACACTAAGACTGATCAGAAAAGACAAAGGTCACTACACTATATATTTGCAAGGGAACAATCCAAGGGGAAAAGATAACAATGATAAATACATATATACCAATTCCTGACACATCCAACTATATAAAATGAACATATTTTGGGGAGTTTGGCTATCCAAAATCAGATAAGCATTAATACAGTTATACTAGGGGACCTCAGTGCTCCACTGTCACAGACAAATCAACTAGACAAAAAAACTAACAAATAAGTATAAGAGCTAAACAAACCTCTGAACAAATCGACTGAACAAATGTAGATCTCTGCAGAGACTCCCCCATCAACAACAGAATACACATTCTTCTCAGTAGCACATAGAACTTTCTCCAAAATAGACCACAAACCAACTCGTAGAACATACTTAAATAAATATGAAGGAATTGAAATTAACCCATGTATATTATAATAGTGCAATGAAATTGGAAATTAATAATAAAAGATATCACAAAATTACATAAATATACAGAAATTAAATAATACCCTTCTGAACAACCAATGTATAACAGATGAAATCAAAGAAGAAATTAGACAATTTAGACAAGGAGATGGAATAATTTCAACAAGAAGTGATGATTTTTTTTCTACTTCCTTTTAAAGTGCATTCTTTAATAACAATACTCATTGCCATATCCAAAGGAAAAGTACACAGGATTACTTTTAGCTTTGGGAGATTTTCTTTCAAAAACTTTTAAAGCTGGTTTTGAAGTATAAACTTCTTACATATAGAAATGTTTTTATTATGATGGCTTCATCATACTTATTTCCATCATTTTCTTACTTTATTTTATGCCCTAACCTTCACTGAAGGCATTCCAGGGCTACACATAAGTCCTAGAAACACGACTGAGGCTGGACATTTAAATTTATGCCTCAATAACATCTCAAAGCTTCCAGGCATGAACCACTGGGGTGTTACATAAAACAGAGAGAGAGAGAGAGAGAGAGAGAGAGAGAGAGAGAGAGAGAGAGAGAGAGAGAGAGAGAGAGAGAGAGAGAGAATTTAGTTACTTTGTGTGGAAGCCAGGCTATCACTGCCATTTAATAGTATAATAAGCCATGTGCCAGCTGAAAAGTTTGTGTAGCAGTTGTGGTTGAAAATCTATTTCAGATTATGGATATGGACTCTAAAAGTACAGAACTAAAAATAAAGTAAAATTAAGGAAGTATGTCTTTCAGACTTATATATTATTTGTGTGATAATAATTACAATTGTGGCATATAGCATTTAAATATCCTTCCAAAGCTTTGAAGATGGCCAAACACAAATGTACATATTCTTAAGGTTTTATATTTTAAAAATTATAAATATTGTCAAATATTTTAAAATAGAAATGTATTAAAATGTCACTCCACAAAGAAGAGAATGGAGTAGAAATTACCAATGATAGTGAAGTAGCTGAATAAATTGCTAGCTTATGGATAAAATGAAATATTATATAGCATTCGAACTTATTTTCTCAGAGATTATTGAATGCAGTAGCAAATGCTCTAGTGTTCTTTTTTCTTTTTTTTTTTCTTTTTTTTTTTTTTTTGAGACAGGGTCTCGCTTTGTAGTTCAGGCTGGCTCTGAGCTCACTATGTAGTCCAGGCAAGCCTCGAACTCAGCAATCCTCCTGCCTCTGCCTCCCAAGTGCTGGGATGACAGGCGTGAGCCACCACGCCCAGCTCTAGTGTTCTTGAACAGATAATTAGTCTTTCTGGGAAGGTTCCACTAGTTACTGACTTTTCCCGTAAAACTGTACTTACAAGCGGGCACCTTGGCATCTCTCCTGTTCAAATCAGTTAAAGAGATGGTCATATTTGGTTTTACACGGCTTTCTGGTGCAGGACAAGGTGAAGCGATTGATACAGGAGTGGGGTTGCGAGAATGAAGCACATTTTCCTTAGGGAAACACATATTGCATGCCACAGAAAACAGTCAATCCAGGAAAACACTATGAAGAAATGAGGAAGCAGTCAAGCTTCCTCAATAGAGAAACTGGGTCAAGGTGAGAGACCAGAGAGGAAAATCCAGAAGGAACCTCCGCAGCTTTTCTTCCCACTGAAGTGAGTGTTCCCCGGCAGGCTCCTGGAGCAGCTCCAGGTTCAGGGCCTGGGAAGGGCAGTGACTCCAGCATGGGACGTCCCGGAAGGGTCCGCAGTCTTCTATCCTGGATCTTACCCCTAAGCAAAAGGAAATTCTCAGTTTCTCCTCCTGATTTCCCTCCTCTACACAGAGGTTCGCTCACCCAGGACGCTCAGGGTTGTGACCTTCCAGAGTACCTGGGATTTGGTCCGTCCCCTGCACGGCGGAGTAGCACAAGCATTGTTCGGCTTTACTTCCACAGTGAAGTGCTCCACAGCCCCCCTCGCTCCATGAAGAGGTCAAGTTTAATTATATTTGGAGCTGCGAAGCATTGTGTAAACAACTACTGATAAGTCTGACGGCAATCTCACACCCCCACCCCGAAAGAGGGTTCCTTCCAGGTGGAACAGTCACAGAGAATCGAGGGCGTGACATCCGCCGTCAGGGTTGATCTCTCCATCCGGAGGACCAAGTGGCAAAGGGTGGCAAGGAAGGGAAGTGTGCGGTGTGTGGAGGGGCCGTGGTTTCCCAGGGACATGGCAGCTCCTGGGCCCCTCTGTCCACTTTGGTGTCTCCACACTGTCCAGCACCAAGGAAGCAGGTATGGGGAGGAAGAATGTTAGGCTCTGGACAAGGCGGCACAATCCATCTCCAGCCCAAAGAAACCATCTGTTGAGTCAGAAAGCTAGACTTACATACAAATGTATTACAAAACATTAGAATCCGTACTATGGCCTACAGCCACACTATACCAACATGGCAGGTCTGTCCTAGGGCGGTTAAGCCCCAGCCCTCTAATTGTATTTTGAAGGTAAAACATAAAGATGGAGAAACGAACTTCCTGTGCTCACCAAAGAGTTGGCCATATGTTCCCGACTTCCTAGTAGGGTTCTCTCACTTGTTCAATAACTCTACTCACTTGGGGAAATCTCAGGCCCAGCACCCAGGAGGAGTCGGGGCAGGCAAGACAGGTGGGCATCGGGAAGAGAACCCTGGGCTTCTGGCCGTGGCTTTGGACTTGATGGAGATGCTTGGTCTGAGCCAGCTGCCCCGGGCCCACCAGCTGGAATGACAGTCTCTGCACACAGAAGAGACAGATCTCATCCCCACGTCCTCCCGCAGGTGTACGACTGTCCGTCACTGCTGCACGACTGTCCATCACTGCTGCACATGCCGCGTCTCTGTGTGGACTTGCTCTCTGGCCAGAGCAAAGGCCTTTGTGAAGAATCAGCTGTCAAGGCATGATTCTGCTTGCCGATCAGTATCATTATTATTACATTTGAATGCAAAAGTAGGTTTAATTTGCTGTTACTATAATTCTAATCATTTTACTTGAAAGTATATTTTATATCCTGCTTCTCAAAATTTGTTTTAAAATTTCTTTTTGAAAAAGATAATTTTTATCAAGTGGATCTTAATACAATATTTATAAAGCATCTTCTCCAATTAATACTTTTAATTGCACTCATTCATATGATAAGTAGTACTCCAGGGATGCCGTTTATAAACTAGGGATAATTCCATCATTTTGTAGGATGGAAAAAATCTACTCTCACAGGTACTTTGTGATAGAATCTGAAGACAGTTATCACATATTAACTGAGACTCCTAAGTATTAAGGTATTTAGAGACTAGGATGATACAAGGCACCCCAAGTCAGTTACCCAATTATAATGAGGGCTCCATTTATTATTATTCTTTCCCTGTAAAAAAAAAAATTTTTTTTTTTGAGACAGGGTCTTGCTTTGTAGTTTAGGCTGGTCCTGAGCTCACTATGTAGCCCAGGCAAGCCTCGAACTCAGCAATCCTCCTGCCTCTGCCTCCCAAGTGCTGGGATTACAGGCGTGAGCCACCATGCCTGGCTCCCTGTAAAATTTTTAACCAGTATTTCAGCTTATATGGTATGATTTATATTTTAATTGAAATAAACTAGGTTACTTATCTAGAATTCTAATATTGAACAGAAACAATAATACAAAGAGAAATGCCACACATTGATACTTAAATATAAATAGACATCTACCTACCCTTTCCAGAAATCACTTTAAAGCCAAACAGCCATCAAAAGGAAGGCATGTAGGTGGCAGAAAATTTGTACTTTGATATCAAGGGTCTTCAGGTTTATTGAATTCAATACAATATTGGCTAATAATTATAATTTGTGTGATTCAGAGATAAATATCCCCATCTCAGAGGAGTTGATCTCCAACCAATATCATGCCCATTCAGTGTACTAAAGTGATGAATTCTAATTTTTATGACCACAGTAATTTCAGGCTAACAGTTACAATGTCTGCAAGTGGTCTGTCACTGCACACATGCATACCCCTAACCTCGAAAATAATTTTCCAGTGATTCTCATTTAAAAAGTAAATAATTTGGGCAAGTGAAAATACTGCTTCATGCAAAGAAAGATAAAAAGATTATTATATCATTTAAAGATTTAGTCTTCTTACTAAAATATCAGAAAATATCCTAAAGAGTGTATTACTGACAGTAAACAGATATGCACTAAAGTACTGAGTCCAACACTAACCCCATGATCTCATTTTTTAAGAAGAAAGGTTAGAATTCATTCTACAAAAGACTCTTTCACTTGAATAATGACACTTTTGAAAAGAAAGTCACTCAGTATTTACTTAATCTTAAAAAGTTGCATTACCTTAAGGTATACACCTTTGAAACCAAAAATAAGTCTAGCCTGGTGACCAACACTTGTAATCCGAGGCTGAGATAGAAGGATAGCAAGTTCAATCCCACCCTGGACCATTTATCTAGGTCTGTCTCAAAACAAAAGAGGACAGGGGACATAGTGATGGGTGAAGGACTTAACTCAATGCCCAGTAACAAGAACTATAATAAAATACAGTAACACATTTATAACTGTCATAACTACAAAGCCAAATAATTTTATAGTTAATACAAAACCAATGAAATTCAAATGAACAGTACTAATGAGCATGGTAGTTTATGTTATTTTGGTAAACCTAAAATACTACTTTCAATTTTATTATAACTTTACGTGGGGAATTTGCAAATTCTACACAGTGGCTAATTAATTCCCCTACAACTATTCTACATGTAAAAGCTGTGGTATTTTTATTCAAATAGTATGATTATTTTCTATTTGGGTTTGTCTTAGTCTTGCATCATTTATAAATTTATAAATAGATCCATTTTTTGCTTTTACCTGAATATTTAATATCAAAATAATCTGAATCTAAATAAAATTTTATTACTTGGGAAATATAAGACCTAAAGAAAGAGTACATTTTTCCAGTATTCAGATTTAGACTATATGTGTATCACTCTATTTTGTGAAAATTAATACAAAAAAATTGGACTGTCACAGTGAAGATTTGCAAGGACCAGAATATGTCATCACAAAGTACTCTACCTTGACGTATGCATTATTCTGAGTTGAATGCAATTGAAAAGAAACAGATATATGAAAAAAAAGTTTGCCTAAAAGATCAACAGAAACCTTCAATGGTGTCCCTTGTCACCTCTATCCCAAGAAGCAGAAAAACTGACCACAAATCACAGACGAAACCCTACAGTCCCTATAGATGCTCTCCTGCAAGGAACAAAGGAACAGACCCCTGCCGGCCATTTGAGCTCCCCGGTCGCCCCAGCCCACCCCGCCCCAGTGTAGCGCCCCTGGAGAGAGAAGGGGGGTGATCTCGCTCTGTCTCTCCTGCCTCTCAAGTCGCACAGCTCCTGATGGAAGATGATAGAAGCCAGAGTTTTGAGAATCACTCCTTTTTTAGTATGTCACATCTACAGATGAGATATACAAAATAATAAACTTCCCCTTGTTTTCTTCTTATTAATCTGTGTATTTTTTAAAACTAGAAATGAGAGCTAAGAACTGAGAAGGCCAGAGGGAAAACTGTTCAAACTTTTTTATCCACTATCAAATCGACCCCTCGTTTCAAAGACTGAACCACCTAATACATATTAAGTCAGACTAGGCTAATTCTGGTGTTTAGAGCACCGTCCCAAGGTTTATATGAATTATGGAGACAAAAGGTAATAAGTCATAAAATGGAACAACCACAGGAATGTGTCAAATGCTAATTTGTCTTTTAAAAGTCTTTACCAGACTTTGATTAGAAGTGTCCTCAATCCTTCTGACTTCCTAAAATAAAGACAGACTGACAGGTGTTCATTCACTGACATAATAACTAACATAAGCTTAGTGGAAGGGATCACAATAGACAAATCATGAGATAAAATGAAGAGTGTGAAAATATTTTCTAGGTCTCATCCAAATTAACACTGGAAAATTAAAATTATTTGAATGGATAAAGAGTAGCTGAAAAGTTAGATTATAGCCATGTTTTCATACTGTCCAAGTTTTTGTATCAGTATATTTCAATTGTAATTATTCATTTTCTTGCAGACACTGTGAAGAATAAAGAAATCATATCCCTCCCCAATTACTCTGGGCCTTGACTGTTCACTAAATTTTCTATTTTAATGTACAGTGAAATAAATAAAAGAGAATCTTTAATTTTCTTTGATGGAAAAATATAAATAGATTAAAACTAATATTATGTGAAACTTTTAATATACTTTAAAATTCCCATGAGATAAATAATTTTTGACTAATTGTATTTTTGATGGCATAATTCCATTCTTAGATTAAGGCAAGAGAATATGTGTTTCTTCACCACCAGATTATCAGACAGTAGTGAGGTCAAAGGTTTTGCGGCAGGTGAAAAGATCCCCATGTGCACCGAAGTCACAGAAATACCTGTGGATATATGAACCACGGGTGCAGCATACACAGAAAGAAGAAAATCCAGAATTCATTTCCAGTGCCTCTTGGACTTGGCTTTTAGTTGTGTTATTTGTGTATCATTTTGATGATCTCAGTTCTAAAAGTAAACAGGTAAAAGATATTTACCCTTCTGCCTAGGTTTTTTTTTTTTTTTTTTTACTACAGTAGTATAGACTACAGGAAAATAGCCACTAGGATAACTTGCTGCCTGGCCATTCTTTGATTCTGTAACTCTGAATTATATACACCATGCAGCCTGGTTTCTCTGTTGTTCCTGACATTTTGTTTTAATTTCTAATTCTCGAGACATGGTATTTGTACCTGATGTTTTATACCACAATAAAAGGTACGTGAAACTGTGAGTCAGGAGACATACATGCTTATTTGCAAATCCACACCTGTGTTGAGTGCATTCCTTTACAAGATGCTCAGCTATTGACAACTTGTACTTTCTATGATACACAGTGGACAAATATGCAAACACACAAAATTCCCATTTAGTTTGTATTCTACTAAGAGAGTGGAAATTTATTATAGTAAGAATACTTTAAAATATTTAATAATAATCTATCACTACTAACCACAGTATTATTGAAGTACTTTTCTAAAGAATAGAGGAAATAATTGGAAGTAAAACAAAAGAAAACTACAATAAGCAACAATGATTTCTAGCCAGTCTTAAAAGTTTATGACCTTCTACAGAAGAGGATATTAGTTTTTAATTTCATTATCTGCTTTCCTAGATTGGAATGGGACCTTTAAAGTATTTAAATTACATGAACTAATGTGTGTGTGTGTGTGTGTGTGTATATATCACCAATATAATTCAGAAAATTGAATATAACAATACTCTATCAAGGTTTACTTATGAGTAGAACAACAATTTGCAGTTGGTAAAGATTCAGCAGAATAAAACTTGATTGCACTGATGAATAATGCATATCACCTATGGTACTAATTAACCTTGGACTCAGGAAGATATTATAGAACAATCAGGCTAATTTCAATGTGGCCCTGCACTTTTCCCTATGGCTGATGGTGATCACCTTTCAGAACACATACAATTTGATTTTTTTCATAACAAAATACATTGTTTTTCACATAAAATAAGGAAGAAGTATTTTTAACATTATATATATTCCCAAAAAGTAGGTTAAGTATATCTATATCTATGTATAGATATGAATACACTACTTATAATTACATATAGATATGAATATACTACACATGTATATGATGCTAAGTAATAAATAAGTAGTGTTACATGTTAATGATACTATTTTTGGTTGAAAATAGCTAAACTCTCAACCAAATGCATCATTCAGACTCTGTTCATATATCCATCTTTTGCTTAAGATGACAAATTTACTGGACATAGTTTAACTTAGATCTGTATTAAAAACATTTCCTTCTAATCTAAGCTCACCAATTTATTCAAAATATATCTTTTCCTCTTATTTATAAAAAGATCAGTATTAGTGAAGAACTACTGCCAATAAATAGAATATAATCAATACAATATGGTCTACTCTCGTAGATAGCAACTGTTAGTGTTTATTTTAAGCAGTTGGCACACGTGTACATGGTACGTTAATGGGAATGCTTTGTATATGAGTTATCCTCTTTAGGAGAAAAGCAGTATGAAGGACCTAAGTGTTCATGCAATTTTTAGTCAAAAGAACATCTTATGGGGATGCTTGAAGCCTTTTATCTAAATATTATTCCTTACATAATTATTACATTGAAAGGTTTTTGTTGTTGTTCTTTTTAACTAATTTAACCATTTGGTTTGAAAACCAAAGAAAGATTTGTGGAGATGACCAGACCGGTGCTCGAACAAAGGCAGCTCCTGCCTCACACAGCCCCCGGGGTGTGGAGGTTCACAGCAGACTCCAGAACAAACACACCAGGCTTTCACGGTACCCACTGTTCTGCCCGCCTCCTTCTGTGCTTCTGTGCTTCTGACCAGTTTTAAAATAGTACCTGACTCATACTTTGCACGGGAACTGCATGAGCGTGTGTGTGTGTGTGTGTGTGTGTGTGTGCGCACGCGCGCGCACGCTGTGTGTGTGTAAGAGACAGAATCCAAGTTTATAAATCATCTCTAAGGATAGAACAAAAGCGATTGATTCATTGTATAGAAAATGCCAGTATAGTTAACAAACACTTATGAGCCAGACTTGTGTGTGTGTGTGTGTGTGTGTGTGTATGTGTGTGTTCAGAATCTGGAAGAAAAAGGCAAAAGCAGTAAGCACAGCCAACATACTTTATCTTCCAGAATTCATGTCAGATTCTCTCAAGAAACAAATGTATATAAATAAGTGGAGTGCATCACATTGGAAAATTCATAATGACAAGATCACAGAAAAGGAGATAATTAGGAAAAAGTATAAGTAGAAGGAATCAAAACAATGTAAAAATGAAGCAGCTTTGGGAAAGAGTATTAAGAACTAATGGAAAAAAATCTTTGTTTTAAACTGTCTAAGTCAAGCTTTGGAAGTTTCCAAGGCACATACAGCTCTAACAAGGAAAAAGATTCCCCAATGTTGTTTAACTACTCTTAAGAGATACTATTGTACATTTCTGAGTTTACATAGGACATATGCAGTTTAGCGACAGAAAAAATGAAATTACAAAATATAATTAACATGACAAATCTTTTTGTCACCAGGATGAAAATACATAAAGTATTTTTGCATAACAGGTAGATTATTGGTGATAATACTTACATTTAACTTCTAACAAAAAATTCATTGGAGTCAGTGTTCATAAAGTAAACATTCTAAGACGCACTTAAAATTTTGTTATGAATTAGAAACCACTTAGTGAAAGTAGAAGAAAGAAATACATTTTTTTTTTCACAACTTGGAGAAGAAAAGGGGTTTTTTTGGTTCAGGGTGTCGGAGGTTTCAGTCCATGGTCAGCTGGCTTCAAAACAGAAACAGGAAGGGTGGGGGTGGAGGAAGAAAGCGTGTGAACCCATCCAGCCAGCGAGGAGAGAACAAAGCAAGACCCTGCAAACACGGGAGGGGCCGGGAACAGGAGGAGAACCCTCAAAGGTACGTACCCTGTGATCTTCAAACACCCCACTTTGATTAAGCTTCAGCTCATCCGAGGATTAAGACGCCACCGATATTAGATCGCTCATGACCCAATCACCTTCCAAGGGCCCCATCTCTGCATGCCTAAGACTTGCGGAGTCATGTGAGGGCTAAATCCTAATGTGGCTTCGTCTGCAATTCTCAAATATCCATCTTTGCATTTCATTGTTTGAACCAAGCGAGTGCTACCAGTCCCATCTTACATAGCTACAATGTTCCCCAGACTTGTCTTTTATTTATACAGTATTCTCCCCACAAATTAGGTTCACCCTTTTTATTTAAAAAATAAAAGGCACTATATTCTGACTATTTAGGGAAGTTAGTAAATTTTTCTGAAAGTTAATGTACAAGCCTCACAAAACTATGATTGAAGTTTGCTTTTGAGGGCACTTCAAAATCCTACTAATCAATATTAGCCTCAACTTCTCTAAGTTTAAAATAGAAACAACATGTATCTGCCAAAGTTAGTGTTAAGATTACAGTTTTTTTCCGTACCTGGCTTTTAGCTGGGTCTAAAAGCATATGAATACATTTTACTTCCACCCTCTAAAATGATTCTAGTGCTTGCATTACAACAAAAAAAAATTATCAGCAAAGAAATAATGTCAATTGAACCATCTTGTGGATATATTTGTTAATTTGGGGTGGGCTCTCACACTGTTTTGTTCTGTTTTGTAGTCTGATCTCTTCAGTGTCCTGTTACTGAGAAGGACATGAAAGTACTTGAAAGGAGAAATTCCCACCAGTTGAACTCTCTCATCACCAATGGGTAGGGGCAGAATCCTTTAGTTTCTTCCCAAGGTTCAAGCCGGGCACACCACGCACCTTGGCCTATCCTGATCAAGTCTCCTCCCTCATATTACCTGACACAGATGTGCTTTATTTCTTCTATACCACACCCCAAACAAAACAAAACAAAAACAATAAAGTGAACACCTGCAAACAAAGTGACTGTTCCATATTTCAGAAGCAAAAATATTGAATAGTTATTCTGTGCTGTTTAGAGGAACAAACAAGCCAAAGTTACTTACGTATACAAGAATGAAAACCACGTGAAAAGGTCCAAAATAGACTAGAAATTAACCTACTGGCACAACTTCTGTCTCAACACAACACGCATCTTGGTACCAGCTCTTCCTCTTCCTTGGACACTTAGAACTCGAGATGAAAAGAAGTCATGAGTTCCCAAGGTCTGATGAGAGGAACACTCGGGCCACCCTTCACTCTGCCAACAGGATGCCCTTGGTTAAGACTTTTGCCTTCGCCATCTTTCTAAAACTCAGGTTCATCATCAAATTCATGGTTCACCTGAAGGTTTACTTCTTCTTCTGATCAGGTTTTTCATGTATTGCAAGGACCCCTTAACACACATTCCATCACTGAAACATGTCTTGCTGATCTGGCTTTTCTGTTAAGTGCAGTCGAATGTTAATAATTTCACTTATACAAACAACACTGGAAAGAAAGGCCCTTTAGTCTCTAAGCCCTCACTTTGGGGAGCTGGCCTGGCGAATACTCAGCCAGAGTGGGCACAGTCCGTTCCCTGGTGGCCTCACACTGAGGGGCAGGGCTCATACCCACACGCTGGTACTAATATCAGTCAATGTCAGGAAAAAACATGAAAAACATTTTTACTATGGATCAATTGCATTTTTTGTCCTTTATGTCAACTGAAAAGTATACTACTATAAAAAGTAAACATACAAATCTACAAAAAAGGTACACACAAAGACAAGCGTACAAATGTAAGATAAACTTATAAAACATAGATTAAACATTTTCCAAACAAATGTACTAGTCCAGCATTGACTCAGTAAAACTTGGTGGCACTATGCGAATTTGACACTATTCAGCTTGGCCTTCAAAGTAAACCGCAAGGACAGTGAACCAATAGTGAAAGAAGAGGCAGTTCACCAACAAGAACACACAGTGCCTAATCTATACCTCATGACACTTAACTACACAGGGTGAAACATGAAACTGAAGCAAAAATCAGAGATCCACAAAGACTACTGGAAATTTCAAAACTCCCTCTGTGCTTAATGGCTAAAGAAAGCAGGAAAGTCTGTGCCGAACAGTTAAAATCAGCAGCACCGAGCTGCAAGTGGAGCATTTTACTGTGTGCAAAAGTTGTAGAGGACACAGTCTTCTCAAAATCATGAGAAATATTCACCTACCCACATCGCCTCATTGCAACAAACCTGGCCTTAACGCATCCAAAGAAGAGGGAATTCTGAAGTGGGGATTGAAACTGAATTGACCACACAACATGCTTGGAGTACAATAATGTTTTCTCTCTCTCTCTAATGCGTCTTTTCCTTACTTCACACTTTGTTATATACCGTAAACCATGTGATATCTAATTTACTTCACTTGATATTAGGTGGCTTTCTAATCTACATACCTAGAACAATCGGGACTGGCAATACGGTGTGAACAAATCACAACTGAAAAACTGAGTTGCTATCTTTGAGAATTACTTGAATAAAGCTGTCAACAGATGTTTTCTCTCCATGCATAATGAAAAAGAGATTGTTATTCTGGATTTAAATTCGTTTTCAACTAAATGAAATGTTAAGTTCCACCCAAATTTTAGTACATTATTCTGTTTCCGCCTGTCTGTTTGGGCCTAAAGCACACCAGGCTGACCTAATTCTACTCTATTATTATTGTTTAAATTCTCTCTCACCCCACCAACCGTGTCACAGAAAACTGCTGCTGTCACATGCAAGGAGCCCTCGTTGTTATGACAGTTCATTGGTCTGGGCATCAGCATGCTGGAGAGGGGACTGCACAGGTCTAAGGAAAGGATGGAAGACAATCAAACGCCGTTAAGCAAACCAGTGTTGACATATTAAATCATGCTTGAAGCAAGAGCAAAAACAGACGCCATGCCAAACCTTCTGAAGAGGATTTTAAATAAATAATATCGGTCAGTCTAGTTCCAACAAAAGGAGCTTCAACCATTAGAAAATATGGAAATATGGGAGGAAAACTTCACAGCATCAAGTAATGGTAGACCACCAAACTAGTTAGAATGAGGAGAAGAAGTATGAGGTCAACACTGGAAAACATGCAATTCTACCACATGCCTTTTTCAGCCCATAAAATGCAAGGTAAACATTGACTCTTTATTATAGAAATGGCCTAATGGAATCTTTTAAAGTGCTTCAAATACATCAGAGGAGAAGCCCTTATGCATATGGAATAGTGTATTATTATTCTCCTTGACAATCACACAGCAGGAACTTAGGAGCATTCATTCTCCATGTCTGATTCCTGCTAATAATTCCATCAAAGAAATGGAGTGATCCATCAGTCAAATTATCACCTGCTCTAATTGTCACTCCCCCCAAACCGAGGCTATGCTTTCTTTTCTTCATTTTTTTTCTCTTAAGCTATACTTTCAATTGGTAAACCATAGTTTGGAAATTCCCAGTGATGTTCTGCATTAATATACTGGTAAAATTTCAAAGCAAAACGTACACACCTACAGTACAAGGCACATTTATTTTTCCATGAGCAAAATAACGTATGTAGGCAGGACGATCACCTAGAAGACGGGCAGATGCTAAACTGTACCAGTATTATTTTCTAATAAATAGAGGTTTTTTTTTTTTATGCAACCCACAAAATTTATTAAGTAATATTTTCAAAACTAATCCATATAGGAAGTACAGTAAATAAATCTGAAAGTAAAGAAAGGGAAAATTGATGGTAAAAACAGCAAAATGGAAACAAAGCTTGTGTATATAGAGGAGTGAGGGGACAGGGAGGGCAGGAAATGGGAAAAAGTGAGAATCAAGATACATCACGTACAGATACAAATTCTCAGTGTTGAATGTGATTATAATGTCTATCTAAAATGTACCAATAAACTCAGTAAAGGAAAATGATCTGTACAGGTTAAAAAAAATAAACATTTAACTCATTAATTTGCACTTAAACCTAAAATGAGCAAAACCTTTTAATCAGATTTATCATGCTATATGAAACCTAAAATGAGCAAAACCTTTTAATCAGATTTATCATGCTATATGTGACAAAAAAATTACATTATTAGTCATTGGTGATTGAGTTGTGATTAGTGTTTACTACACAAAGTATAAAAATAGAAGAATTAAATAAACTATTTTAACCCTAAATCTAAAATATGGTAATTATGTTCTATTGAATGTGTTAATCCCATCTTCCAGACCCAACTCCAGCTTTATTTTCTCTAAAAATATGTGTTTAATTTCCTTTAAGGTAACAAAACATGTTATGCTAATAAAATCAAATATGTTATCTTATTTCCTCTAAAATTAAAATACTCCTTATTCTACCTGGAAGTGCCATTCTATGTATTTTATTGTTATAGATGGTTGATGGAATACATTGAGATTTATATCAGGTCACCAATTATATCACATTTCTATTGTAATTCCATGAAGAAATATGCCTGACTTTATGGTCCACAACAGTATTAACAAGTGAGTTCCAAACTGACATCTTCTGATTTCTTTTATTCAGAGACTATAATTTAATTATAGTTATTGAGTTATCTATTGAAAAAAATTTAATTTTGTACTATCATTTGGAATTCTTTACAATAAGATTATTTTAAATAAGACAGTGTCTCTACTGGTTTTGTATTCCTCTGTTTCACAAATTTGTTTCTTTTGCTTTCATTTCTCAAAATCAAGATATCTTTGTTCCTAAATTCATTTTAAAATTATTATCTTTTGATAAAAGTGTGATACTGAGATGAAAAAGATGTAAAAAGCAGATTATTTTCCCTAATATTTTGTCATTTTGATTTTAATGCTAGTTTCAGAAGAAGGAAAAAGAAAAATATAGGTGCCCTTTTCTCTGCTCCTTATGGCGCTAAAACAGCAATGTTTGTTAAAATAGAAAAGTTAACTTTATTTCCCTCATTTTGTAGACAGCTTAGCTAATTTTTTTTTTTTTTTTTTTTTTTTGAGACAGGGTCTTGCTTTGTAGTTCAAGCTGGCCCTGAGTTTACCATGCAGCCCAGGCAAGCCTGGAACTCAGCAATCCTCCTGTCTCTGCCTCCCGAGTGCTGGGATGACAGGCGTGAGCCACCACGCCCGGCTTAGCTAATATTTTTAATATTAGATATTTAGTAACATAAGATAGTGGTTAAACAAAATATAAATAAGGTGTACCTGGGATTTTTGAAATAATGACAACACCTTTTCACTAAGTACTAAGGAAGCTAAAATGTGGGAATTTCGTATTTCAATTATTGCATGTGCTCATGGGGCTACAGTAACTCTTCAAAATTAAGTTTCATATTTCACATTATATACACGAGGAATTATAGAACTTGAAAGTTATTAGAAACCCTTAATGAAAAGGAATAAAATTAGGGAGTTTACATTACGTTTTCACAGTTACCTCAGGAAAAATTCCTAAGTAAAGCCCGGGAAGCACAGTCCACAGCAGGGAGGACACAGAGCTCCAGCCCAGCGCAGGGCCTGGAACTGAGCCTTGAGCCACGGCTTCCCGGGGCCGAGCTGCGCGCTGGGGCCGGAATCTGGGCTTTACTGCGCCTGACGGGGGAGAGGCCGCGGCCTCCGCCCAGCGCTGAGTCCTCCACTGGCCTGTGGGACACGGAATGAAGCAATCTGCCCACGCGACCCAGGACAGCACAGAGGGCTACGTCCGGGGGGCACGGACAGGCCAACCGATCAGTCAGCGGCTTCCTGGGTGAGACTGTGGTTCAAAATCACGGTGAACGCCCAACAGCACAGTCTCAGACACCGCCAGCGAGCCGCGCCTGCACGTCACAGCCCGGGTCAGGCGCAGCATCAAGCGCATCGGGCCAGATCCCGGCGCCGACGCGGCGCCCTCGCCTGGGTGGCCAGCAACGACCCTGCCGAGAACAACCAGGTGGCACAGTCCATTTCCAGAAGAAAAGAACAAGACAGGACGTAGCCCTGGTCCACAGAAGCGCTCGGGAACGCACAGGTAACAGAAATGAAGAGTCCAGCGCAGGACTCCCCGTGCCAACAGGAAACAGCTGGCACCTCCCGGGGACAAAGAAACCAGTAACCCTCAAGTGGAATGATTAACACATAGACCGTTTGCAAATTGGTGTCCAATGTTCTGTGACTGATTTACTCTTATTTTAAAAAGCATTTTGCCGGGCGTGGTGGCTCAAGCCTGTCATCCCAGCACTCGGGAGGCAGAGGCAGGAGGATTGCTGAGTTCGCGGCTTGCCTGGGCTACATAGTGAGCTCAGGGCCAGCCTGAACTACAAAGTGAGACCCTGTCTCAAAAAAAAAAAAAGAAAAAAAATGGTATCCTGTGTCTTAGAAGAGCCTCAACTATCTAGTTTCTTAGGCGCTTTCCTGCCCTTGGGACACCCCACCCAACATACACAGTTGGAAGCAGGAGAGGCTCATTTCAGCTCAGCTTTGTACAGGGGGGTGTGCAGCTGCCGGCTCCCACAGGACAACAGGGCAGAGAGTTCCTCGCAGCTGGGATGGGGGAGTAGAGCGCGGGGAAGGGAGGGGTCCAGGAGGAAGGTAAGCCCTGCCGGGTTCCGGCCAGGGACCATGCAGTACTGAGCACACCCACCTCCCAACGGCAGGTCAGCTGTGACCGCCCAGGGTCAGTCACCTCCCAAAGGCCCCACTGTGAGCCCACAAGCCTCCTCAGAGGACAACTAGATAGGAAGCATAAGAGCTGGGAAATTTGGGACTTAGCATGTCTTTCATTTCTCAGTTATCTGCATGGAGGTACATTGAAAGTAAGAACAACTCTAGAAAGAAATACAGAGAATGAATCCATGAGGATGGCTCTCTGCACAAGCACGCCCTCTGCCTGCCTTTATGTTGACTCTTATCCTAACCTTTGTCTCTGTTGTCCGTGTTAAACACGAGCTTTCCGGACGAAAATATTTTCTCATTACTGTCTCTTACACTGGCACCCCATATGTGCCTCCTTAGAACGGCTCATGCACCGTAACACGGATGAGTCTGTACACGGTCGAGATGCGCATCTCTGCACAAGAAAGATACAGTGCTCTGAACAATGACAACTAGAGGGCAGATGGATCATTTTTGGCCTAATACTAAAAATACCAATGCTGTATCTCTAGAAAAAAATATTATAAATGAAGTTCTTCAATATTGAATTGTTTTGTTAACCCAGTAAGTAAAACTGCAAGATTATCCTTTGATGCAAGAAATTGTTCAATCGCATACTATCTACTTAGAGAAAATTGTTTCCTAACTTATGCCTATCCTGTATTTCACCACAGAAGACACATTTTATTTTTAATGCAAGAAATTTAAAAGAAAATAGATACAATGTAGTAGACACTATGCTAAGTGATTTTCATATAAAATTTCACAAGATTATTGTGACTTATTTAAAAATGAGGAAATAAGAAACAGACTCAGAAATCTGCCCAGGGACAGAGAGCTGGTGTATTACACAGGACAGGCAGAACCTGAACTCGGGCCTTTCCATTCAGGAGGGCCATGATCAAAAACACTTTTTCCTTAACCAGAGTCAAGTTAAACTGGGCACATTTCAAAGTCCGCACCTCCTACGCTCTTTGGAATCTAAAGAAATACATTCAGGTTTACAAAGTAATCCGGTGCACACACCGATGCACGAGCATATTTCGTTCCACAGACACAATATCCTTCAATGAGAAAGAGCACTAGAATTACTGGGTCTCAGCTGACACCAATATTGTTCTGATAAGGTATTTGGTAATATTTGAAGGTGACTTTTGCTGTCAAAATAGTGGGTAGAGGCCCAGGAAGGTGCTGCCCACAATAAATAGGACAACACTTTTCATCCTCCCTAACACAGAAGTTTCTGCCTCAGAGTGTCAGTTATGCCAACGTTGAGAAACCTTGATACAGAAAGAAAGGAAACAAGCCCATATGCAGACATGACATTCTCATGTGCACACAGGGACAGGAGAAATGGACTCAACTGCTTCTGTGTGCTGGTGAGTCCTCTCAGCAGTCTCTCCCCCCTCTCTCCTGCTTCCCCTCCAGATACACTGCTGACTCTCCACACTCCCATCCTTATCAACCATTGCTCCAGTTTTGAAATTGAAATTGGTCCCCTTTTGTTGCATAAAATAACAAGTAGAAGCAAAATTTCATGGCCTTTTACTTCCTGGTAAGGTGGCTAAATAAAAATAACTAGGCTCTCTGAAGCATAATTACGTAAACACGTAATACACTACTTCCCACCATTTTTGTTCGTCATAAATACACGTCGCTCCCCGCTCTATCTGTTCTGTTTCTGAATCAAAGCTCACTTTTGAACTGGGTATTTTCATCACATTTTCCTCGCTGTGCAATCATGTCGCAGTTGGACAATTAATAAGGGCTTTTTTTCTGCACCGCCACGGCTGCGTAACCTCCCTCACCCTGCACTTTAACATGCACTGGACACCTTCACTCCGACTGGTTTTGGCAGTGACCTACGATCTAAATCTCTTTCCTCCACTTGATATAAGTGAAACTATAATTATCTAAGGGCTAATTTCAAATGACTACTTCATTCCAGCAGCAACTGATGAAGATTAGTGGGCTCGCCTTCCATTCGAGTAAGTCAGCAGCAGAATCACAAGAGGACTCAGCAGGCAAACTTTGACTCACCCGAACTCAATTACTTCTGTCAAACACACTCCTTCCATTCAAAAGCAGAAAATTCCAAAAAGGATTTTCACTAACCATTTTGTCCTCAAAACAGATTGCACTTGACTCTTAAGGGGGAAAACTAACACATATTTAATCACAAATAATACTGACTAACAAATACAGAAACACATTTAGATAAATGGATGTGGGCTCTTGTTTGTTTCTGAAAAATAAAAACATTTCAGAGAAATAACTTTGTGTATTTAATGTAACTCATTATTGAAAATTTGGCTGAATTAGAAATTTTACCAAAGCCAGGTTAGGACAGTAAAGTACTCTATTGCTCTTAAGGGAAGTGAAATGAAAGAAAGTTGAATGAAGAGGCTGATAATGAATTTCTTTTTTTTTTTTTTTTTTGCTTTTGAGACCGGGTCTCGCTTTGTAGTTCAGGCTGGCCCTGAGCTCACTATGGTGCCCAGGCAAGTCGCCGCAAACTCAGCAATCCTCCTGTCTCTGCCTCCCAAGTGCTGGGATGACAGGCATGAGCCACCACGTCTGGCATTGTGGTATGCGGTGTTGATTGTTGGTGGGCGTGTCTCCACACCCAGCATTGTATGTGGTTACCGGGGATCGAACTCAGGACCTTGCTCTTGCGAGGCAGGCGCCGGAACCACTGAGCTAACCCTCTGGCCCTGATAATGAATTTCTATGCTCTCCAGAACCCCTGGGCTACAGCAGGTGGTATACTGGGTTGGCTTAGGTGGGTAATAAGCCGCTCTGCACTCTGCGTCCGGAGCTGAGGGGTTGGTTTCTCAAGGCCCTGGGTCAACACTGTCACACAGTGACCAGGCCTCTTCCCCACAGACTCAGGAAACTGTAACACATGATAATCATAATAACAAAAATATTCAAATTTCATCTTCTTAATATAATTACATCCATAATTAAATCCCAAAGTAATTTGATTATCAATGAAATGCAGTAATTAAATGTCATTAAGTAATAAGGTGAATTTACAAATACATTTCTATACATGATGTTGTGACTCAGCAAAATTTACTAAGATGACATTTGTAAAGTTAATAAATGAAATGCCAATTCGTGGAGCCTGAGAATTTGACCTTAGAGTCTGAGGGGTGGAGAAGGATCAATGTGAAGACGTATTTGTATATTTTCAGACAGAGCAAACAGATTTCTAAACATAGACAGACAAAAAAAATAAAACAGTATTCAAAAACAGTGGTCTTATGTTATTGCATTGTTAAAATTTAATTTCCCATCCTCCTGCATTTTTTTTTTGAAACAGGGTCTCACTTTGTAGTTCAGGCTGGCTCTGAGCTCACTATGTAGCCCAGGCAAGCTTCGAACTCAGCAATCTTCCTGTCTCTGCCTCCCGAGTGCTGGGTTGACAGGCATGAGCCACCACGCCCGGCACTGTTGCATTTTGATTTTTTTCCGATTCTTTAACACCACATAACTTACCCTCGCCGTCAGAGTAGCTGGTGTGATGGAGTCAGGGAAATGATCAATCCAGGAATAAGTCCACAAATGGGCATGAGGGTTCTGTAAAGGGAAGACCTCCCGGAAACTAGCAGTGGGGCTTGAGCCCGTGTTGGGAGGTCGGGAAGAGAGTTCCCGGGGAGCTCTTCGGAGCCAGAGCTGAAGGGTGGCGAAGAATTAACCAGGCGAAGACGGCAAGAGCGGAATCATGAGAGAAGGCACAGCAAGGGAGGAAGCGACCTCTAGGGGAGGAGGAAGAGCGTCTCCAGGTGAAGCCAGAGCGGCCGCCCGGGACGGAAGGCCCAGACCCCGGGCGAGAAGCCTTGACCTGAGGATTTCCGCTGCGCTGTACAAAGTGGGGGAGATGATGGTAGGAGGAGCAAGATCCGCTTTTTGTGCGGGTGGTACATTCATACGGTTCACAAAGCAGAACGATGTACAAAGTCATTCTTTTTCTTTGAAAATAAAGATCTTATTTCCACCAGCGCTTCTTGGTGGCCCATGACATGGTAGCAAGTGCCAGGATGGTTCCTGGATGTCTTTCCTCTCAGAGACAACGCTGACCCCCGCCTCCTACTTCAAGGGTTGAAGTTGGCAGATGAAGATCTTTGAATGGCCTAGCATCATTGGTTTCACTTTATATAAAACTCACCTACACACCTCCATTTACACACACATGTACATATTATGTACAGACGTACAGCTTCTCCACACATATGTAATTCTTTTCAAATTCTTCCAAAGCAAACCTTCAACCTTTTTTTTTTACTCAATGAGTTAGTATTCCAAGAAGATAAATTATTTATTGATATACAATTGGAAAATCTTCCTACAGTGGCCCCATACATTTATATGCTGTAAAACACCGAGACACAATACTCTTATAGGTTGCATTGTGTAAAACTGTCACGGGCCCACGTGGTCTCCAGGTGTGTGGCCCCCAAAGCCACTATTCCTCCTACCAGAAGGAACTGAACAGCCCCTGACTTAGGACAACACCTATTTTAGTAAACTTTTTTTGCATTGCAACCTTTCCAGTTCATCCTACTTTCTTCCAGGACTCTTCTTCACTATTCTTAAAAGATGAGGAAAAGAAAAAAGCAAAAATGTGTGTTGTAGGCGTCACTAGAAAGTGCACCCTCGTGAGCACCTGGCCTTCAAGATAATTTTGTTTGTCCCACTGGAATGTCTCAATCCCTCAAGGACCAGAATTTATTCTCTAAAAATACAGAGGCCTCTTTTACTGTCTGTCCATCCAAATGAAGACTGAGGTCACAGGGACATGTGCGGAAGCCACAGCATAGTTCCTAAAACGATGTGAGCAGTACAGTGCGTCACATGCCTCACAGCACTAATAAGCCAAGTTTTAGAAATAAGAACAGGTACACTGATAAACTTTTTGTCTGAATTATGTTTGAGAGCATATTTCACATCTGCTCCCGACTCTGTAATTCGGCATGGCCTCACCTAACACCAGGAACACTGCTCTGGTTGTTTGAACTTCTCTGCAACCAATTTTCCAACAAAGCTACGCAAATTTCAGAAACGTGATTTTAAATTGATAAAGTATTTAAGGGCGAGCACTGCATGAATCAAACGAGAAGAGCTGTATGTTAGATGGAAAAATAGTCGATACTATTTAAAGAACAAAAACGGCGCTGATGTGAAAAAGGAAATGTAGGTACCTGCAAGGTTTCTGGAGAGAATAAATAGAGCAAAGTCACTGTGACTTGGACTTTCCCCAGCTCTGTTTCCCTGGATCCATAACTAAGCCACCATCCAGCCTGAGAAAACCACCAGGTAAGGCAGATGAGTGAAGGGGAAATGGAAATATGCCTGAAGCACCTGAAGCTTCCAGGCGAGCCCAGGGCCTGCTCGGCACCTGGCTTCCCCACGGGTAACCGCAAATCCCCGTTTCCTAGTTAGTATTCACGTGTCATGTTGAAAACAAGTTCAAGTTCATAAGGACAAATACTTTGAGAGGAGAAGATGTGTTTTCTTCCCCCTAAGCTGTTCCTCACGTGGACATGAGTCAGGACCCTGCTCCAGAAGCCGCTGCTAAATACCCCAGCCGGAAAGGGCAACTCACCACGCTGTGGGCAAAATCGGAGCGTTTTCAAATGAACAGGAAAACATGCATGATCAAGTTTCAATGTGAAAGAAAAATTAAAACAGAGAAAATGTCTTCACATGCCAAATGCTTTGAAATGACCTCTGTGTATGGGTCCTAGCTTCAAACACTTATTGTCATGGGGTGTGGCTTATTGTGCGTTTAAAAACTGATTCGTACATTTTAAAGGGTAGCCATGTAATAGCAACCATATGTAAACAGCGTAGTAAATAAGTCCTGTCCGTTCACAAATGTTGTGCTCAGAAATTCATAGGGCTGAACTTATTTCTGGAGGGTTTTTCCAAAGCATTTAGGAGCATGCCAACACAAGTTCCCCTCGGATATCCACATTTAAATTGTGAACAGCAAGCAAAAGGTAGAAAGAAAAACCCCCGTACCAGACCCTAACCACGCGCTGCAGGGAGCTAATCCCTTGGTTTGTGGCGGTGAAAAATAAAACTTCGGAACGCAAAGCAAATCTGAAATGTGACTTTGCAAGCCAGACACTGGCTTGATTATGTCTAGCCAATAAAACACAATATTAAATCTGCACCGTTGCCAGAAATGTGACACTCAGAAGCGCGAGAGTCGCGGGGAAAGCGTCTCTGTGAATGAGCCGAGCGCGCGCCCGGGATGTGCCCGGGAGGGGGCCCGGAGCCCGCAGAGCCTCACCTTGGCAGGTGCCGTTCCTCTCTTCGTAGCCCGCCTGGCACACGCACTTGCCGATGGGTACCAGCCACTCGCCCTCGGCGCTGCAGTGCATCCGCGGCGGCTCCTCGGGCACCGAGTGGTTGACGCAGGCGCCGGGCACCTCGAGCAGCTGCGACGAGTCGGCGCCCGTGACCGTGTCGGGGAAGACGGCCAGGTGGCGCAGCACGGACGGGCACTTCTTGTAGTACACGCGCACCGACACCAGCGCGATGCAGGCGCCCACGTCCTGGAAGGCCAGGTAGAAGCCCTTCCTGCGCAGGGGCCCCACGTCCCGGACCTCGGTGTTGAGCTTCATGACGCGGTCGCCCAGGTCCAGCTCGGTGAAGCTCTCGTCGGCTGCGATCGTGTCGATCTTGACGTACTGGTTTTCCTTGAGGTTCCGCCCGTTCTCGTCGTCCGACTCGAAGTAGTACATGTTGAAGGTCTCCTTGCAGGTGCCCAGGCCCCCCGGAAGGCTGTTGCAGTCGCGCAGAGTGAACTTGAGCTCTATGAAGATGCGGGAAGCCCCCTCGTTGGAGATCCAGCTGGTCAAGAGCCAGTTGTTCTGGTTCTGTTCCATGACCCTGCACACCTGGTACGTGTGGATGGGGGCGTAGTTTTCGTCCACTTCTCCAATCTCTTCCCACTGGACGGTGTGAGACAAAAAGATAAGGAAATTGAAGAAGTAGCAACAATCATGGGGAGCTAATTCAGACGCGAAAATGCTTCCAAGACAGCACTGCTACCGAAAGCCCGGTACAGAGTGCCACGGGAACACGCTGCCAGAAGTTCTTGTGCCCTTTTGGTGCCAAGCTCCCAGGACTCTGTATTCTACTGTGAACTGCACCCCTCACCTCTTTCTTTGTTAAATTAAGTAAGTGAATAACATATATTAACAAGACTAATTCAAAGATGATCATATATGAATTACATATACCATGGGAATCATCTACTTAAGGATTAAACTGTAAAGAAAAGCGAACCTGGGCAAAAGGAAGAGAAACTAATGTATAGTCAAAAGGAAGGAAAGTATGTCAACAAGGAAGATAGAGACTACAGTTCAGATGACATCCCCAAGACGCATGTGTGAAGGTTACGTTCCCGTCTTTCGAGCCATCTGCAAACCCTAAGAAGTGTGGGCTCGAAGCAGATGCATAGGAACCAGGGCTGTGCCCTGAAATGGGGCTGTGGGTCACATTCCATTCTGTTCTCTGCTGTTCTCCAGACGTAAGCTGGACAGGTTCGTCCTCACACGCCCCTGGGGTGCGTTGCCTCTTCACAGGCCAAAAAGCAAGTGGGTGAACAAATCGCAGACAGAAACCTTCCGAGCTGTGAACCTGAACAGACTCCCGCTATGGCCATGGTAGCAGAAGGCTAGCAGGACAGGCACAGCTTGAGGGGGGAAAATGTATAACTTAAGAAAAGAAAACGAGGAAAAAGAATGGTAAATGTAAGAAAAGAAAAATGAAAACATAATTTTGTCAGTACAAATAGCATAGTACTGTAATAAAATATGTAAGTAAATCCATTAGCACAAAATTAATAATACAGTAGCACTTTATTCCATAGAATCCATCTTTTGAGAACATTTTCACTAACTAGATAACTATTTGTAGATCTATCCATAGATTTAGAGATAGGTGGGAAATAGAAATTATTGATTTGTAGTATCAATAGACTTATATGGAATATTAATTGTCATCTTGTTTTAGCCAGGGAAAAATTCCTTCTTATAAGTGCATTTTTTTGCAATTACTTTCAGATATCTGGAAAACATATAGGATATAAAAATAATGAATTATGGCTCACAGAGATTATAAGATAAATTTGTTCAGAAAGAGATAAAAACCTATTTCTTTTCTGATAAAATACTCCAGCTTTAAGACTCTCAATGTGCCCTGAGAATGCTCTGAAATATACTGAATCCAAATTGTAATCCTCAAAACACGTCATTATAATTTAAATTTGTTAAACCTGTGTGGAAACTGTATCTACAGATTTATATATAATTGTTTTAAATCCCTCACATGTCACCGGAACACAAAGAGAAATGTGCCCGTGCGGGCTCCATAAATCCAGAACGCGTGCTTTCAGACACTGGGTATTATAAGGTCCACAGAAGTTAAATTAAATATGGAATTACACTTTCATTTTGTCCAACTGGCAACGACTTGGAAAATGCAGAGGCCTGAGGGCTGCAAATAGGTCTTAGACCTCAGACGGCCTCTCTTACCAGCCGCGCTGCTGTCACCCGGCACGAGAGAAGGTGCTAATGAGGCGAAACCGCTGAGTTCCTGGAACGCGCGACAGAGAACCGTCCAGACCTCGTCTCCCTAACAACTTCCACATTGGCTGTTCCCAGAAGGCTTGGTTCTCTCACTGAATCTCATCTTGGTCTCCTCTCAAAATATGTATAAACTCTACTCTGATTTCCTACACCAGCTCTCTATTTTATTATTCTATCCGTAAGCTACTTACATTTTCTTTTCAAAGTGGTTTAAGTATCAGTCTTTCTCATTAATGATTCCCAAATGTCTTCATTAATATTTCATTGCAACAGAGCACCTCAACTAAACAAAAACAGCAAAATTATCAGTACCACAGCAAGATTAATTAAATATACATTATTTGAAGTAGTAAATGGAAAATCAGCACTGAAGCTCTTCTCTGTAAAAAAAATGGAAATCAGAAAGCTGCAGTCTTTCTGCTTAAATATTAATTTTGTGATTGTAAGCCAAAACAAAGCACAAACAGATTATAAATCATCTGTGTGTAACCACTCCGACAAGGCCTACTTCCGCCTTCCTATTCCAGTAGGATCCTGCTGGGAAAGGAAAGTGAGCAGGACAGTGGGTCTGTCCAAGACCACAGGCAGCTCAGTGCGTGTGCGGGAATCTGGGGTGGCACAACTATGGCGGGAACCAGAGGCCAAGCAGCACTGGACAAGATCGCTTCGTCGCTACTACCTCAGGTGGTAATTTCAAAGTGTGTGACTAACCATCTTGCTTCTCGGAATATTCTCACTAAGGAGAGAAAAACTAATTTTCTTTAAATTTGACTCTGATGTGGTAAGATTTTACATATTACTCTCTTCAAGAATACAAAATATACATGAAGGCTGTTATATAATATTTCAAATGAGCCAATGGAAAGATTTTACATAATCATAGCTAAAAGCCATTCAGAGAATCCAACAGGTGACGTACACACTTCCCTTATCTGTCCTCGTTTAAACAAATTCATTATGAAATAGATACAACTGTTTCATTCATTCTAGACTGTCTGAAATAAAGCGCTGAAGTTGTCCACGATTTCATCTCTTTCAAGTACAGCCAGGCCGGCTTGCAGGCACGGAAGGGATCAGAAACTAAGAAAGGGGAAAGTGAGAAAATGAGACTCGTCAAGAACGTAAGAACAAGGGAAGCAAATTTCTAGAGACTTCCACAAATGTCACGGCAAGGAGATTACAGTAATTTAACGAAAGGCACAGCAAAAAACAGTATTCTGTTTTTTTCTGTTTTCTGTTCCCTTTTGCAGTATTTCTTGTGATTCCGCGGTTGTGGCCGGATAAACGCCTGCGCAGATCCTCTAGTTACCTGCGCGCTTCAGGGAGGGAGGAGCCCTGAGTCTGTGCTGCGGGCTTCGCAAATCCCTAAGGCCATGGAGCCCAGGCTCTTCTTCTATTTGCTCTTTCTTCCTTATTTCCTATTGTTCTGCCTTAAAATTAAAAGAAAAGAAAAAGCCCACCAAATAACACTCACACATCCGCTTGAGATGGCGCCTCTCCAAGTTCCCCTGGTCCGGCTTCACCCTCTTCCCTGGACACTGAAACGTGCATCCCGCTGCGTCTAATCTCCTGGCGGTCAGACCCGCCTGGGAGCCACACGCACCGAGAGGCCGGGACAGCCCTAGGCCTTGTGTTCGTATCCATGTGTGTGCCGTGGAATTAGCGTCTCTTCCTTCCCGGGCCACCGAGAGCGACGTCCTCCTTGCCTTCCTCAAAAGCCCTTAATACCGTATCTGTTCTCTGTTTCAGTTTTCCGAGAAACTGAAGATGTTAAGGAGTTTCTACAATGTATGATGGATATTGTGAAATAGAAAATATTCAAAGGGGAATGAGGTGGTGGAGTTAGGAGGGGTAAAGAAAAAATGGGATAGTAATAAAAAAGGGAAACAAAGCTTATGTATTTAGGGGGTGGGGGGTTGTGGGGTGGGTAAGGGAATGGGAAAAAAATGGGAATTAAATTGTGTCATATACTGCTACAAATTCCCAATATTGAGTGTGATCGTGATATGACTTGTATATACGATGTACAAATAAAGATAAATTATTTTTAAAAGTCTTGTCTCAGGCTTGTGGTGTCTGCCGCCTGCCTGCTGTGCACCTTCCTCCTTCACAGCTCCCGAGCCGCTGTCTTCCTTCCTCTCCCGCCAGAAGCTCGCAAGTGAGTCCAAACATGGCCGACGTTACTCTCGTCCTTCACTTTGTTTCTAAACCCACAGTAAGAGATGTCGTGGGAAGAGAATTGATTCTGCCTTTTTAAGGTATCTAGAGTTTGCCAGAATATCACGTTTTGTTTTATCTCTACTTATCTTGTTTCTTACATCAGGACATTAATCTACCGAGGTGGGGTTAAGGTGTAATGGTAAGAAAGCGAACTCAGAACCTGACGGTCTTGTGCAAGAGGACAAATGCTAGCCCAAGGCCGCAGGCATCCCCGCCGCTCTTACAACATCTAGATAAATAAACTGAGATCCGATCTTTGGAAGACAGCTTTGCAAGCAGTAGTGAGAACTGAAACTTTGTTTTCTATTCACTCAATATCTAGTATAACAGATCAGAAAAGTCCTTACAGGATCTAGTGCTAGTGGTAATTTAGGGGAAAAAAAGCACTTGAAGACCTGACAGAAGAAAATATTTGACCGGGCAGATATAGAGCCACATTTATAAGCGTGCACTCAAAAAAATGCATGAATGTTTAATTCAGAAATGAAATAGACGGTAGAAGACACATTGCCATTATCATCCATCAAAATACGGCGCGCTGCTTCAAACATGCTCACCACTCTTGCCCCGTGCTGAAGCAGTTCTGAAAGTGTTCTTTTGTGAGTGTTTTTGGTCTCACTGTTAAGAGA